>VDFB02042474.1:0-38698 GCA_007258455.2 Sequoia sempervirens
AAAATGAGAGAATGGAGCAAGAAAGGTTGCAGAAGGTGCAAGACACACAACAAAAGGCCTCTTCCCAATAGACTGTTGAGGTAATTTCTTCTACGCCTCCATCATTAACACCTCCTAGTGTTCAAAAAATAACTACTTAGTCAACTACTATGACTTGGATCAAGCTAAATTTAGAAAAGAGATAACAAGTGCAAGCTTAGTCAGTGACATGGGATGAGTTTTTAGTTGATATTGAAAAGGTGAAACCAATTAAGAAACCTCGTGTTGTGCATTCCACAAAGTTGACTAATTAGGGAGATTTGATAGTAGAAGTTTCTACACCTATTTCTGAAAAAGATGATAGGGAATTAGAGGCTAACCATTATCAAATAAGCACTATCAATCTAGGAAAACAAACAAGAAATCAACAACTAAATATGATTGATATTATTGTCACCACCACCAAATCGCGGTTAATCAAGGATAAACAAGCTAAAGATGAGCTTAAGGCTTAAGTTGGAGAAATGAAATATTTTCTAAAGGAGTTGATTGCATGTAGTCCTGAGCATCCCACACCCTCAGAGCTCCCTATTTTGATGAGCCAGAAGGAGGTGGATGGGCTGAATGAGATGAAAAAGAAGCCCACCTGGTTTGACTATTGGTTCAATAATTTTAGGTTTGATATGGATAATCATTTGGATGAATATTTTAAACACTATGTCATAGGCCTTTCCTTGGTTAAAAAAATAGAAAAATTCATACAGAAATGGTGGGATGATTAGGCAATACTTTTGGAAATTGAAGGTAATAGATAAAAGCTCCATTGGAGAATTGATTCAATCACAAATTTTGGGTGATGAGGGCCCTCAGTATATTTCAAAGGCTATTAATGTGTCAGTTTTCAAAACCCATAATCTCATTGAACAAAGAATAGCTATGATCAAAGGCATTTATGTGGTATGGGAACATGCAGGAATATTTCAGGATATTGTTTCAAAGCTCATTGATATGAATTTTCCTCTGGATCAAAGGATTGTGTTGGAACTGTAAAAATCTGGTGTTTTTACATATGTCTTCCATTCATAATTTTCCAAATGAGTTCCATCTTGAACACTTTATGCCAGTATTTTTCCATATTGACCCTTTGATTCCATCGTGTCTTGCATTTTTCACATTTTGGTCTATAACAGCGTGATAGCATTAAGGTCTCCCCGATCCATTCTTCTACTTGTAAACATCTAAGTTTCCTTCGAAAATATGTTTCCTATGTCACGAAGATTGGAGTTTACTCACTAGTAGTTATCGGCGTGATAGTTTCATAGGTTCGGCGAAGGAGGAATGGTATATTGACATAAGTATTTTCACTAGGGTGAGGTCTCCCCAAATGGGTCGGGTCTCACCAACTTGCGCATATGAAGATTCATCAACAGAGCTTGGAGTTATCGGCATTGTGTCTTGGTGAATATCTTGTCTTACTGACTAGTGGCAGGTGATTTCATATCGGTATAGGTTGGAGCTATCAGGATGAGGTCTTGGTGAGTGACCTTTGGTCTCATCGACACTTCGTATGAGTTTTTTGCTTCGGCCAAACATTGGATTTTCGGTGTGGGGTCATGCCGAAGTGTATATGTCTCACCGACTGGCACATGAATGAACTTTTTGGCAAGAGACTCTTCTTCGAAGTAGGGTCATAGCGAACTTCCCTTGTCTTGCTGACTACTAATAAGAGATACACCTTTCGGTAAGACTCATATGATTTGATATGGAATCTCGGCGAACCCGTCAGGTCTTGCCGACTAAGTCTTATGGATGGCTTTCAGTGTGATAAAATATTGTCTACATAAGGTCTCCTTGATAGTTGTAGGTTACATCGACATACATGGGATAGATGGTTTCTATCGGTGTGAGATTGGCATTCTCTTGGCAATCTAATGTAAACTCAGGGCTTTCAGTGAAACATAATGTGTTCTATATGAGGTCTCCCTGATATCGCAGAAGTCACGGCGAAAGCGAATGAAGCACACAAAGCGACCAGTGATTCAATTGCCTTCAATATACTTACGGGGATGTCCTAGCGAATAGTTGGCAATTAATAAAGATTCAAACACTATGGGCCGACATATGAGAATTTCTAAAATACCATTATAGGCCAACTTGATTTGAGCCCGAATTATGTGGAAGGTTGACATGGAGTTTCATAATGTTTTATTTTCCTGATGCTAGTGTATAAATATGCACTCCCGATTGTAATTGATAGGATATTTTAGATTAGATACAGTAGATATTAGATGGATACAATAGAATAAATTTCTCAGAACAGATAGTTTGTTGCATGTTTTCAAATGGTGATTTCAATGAAAGTCAGCTGGTGTGGCGGGTTATTTCTGGTGTCAATTGTATGTTGAGTTTATTGGAAAGTATTGCTAAGTTGTCTCCATGTTGATTCTTTCTGGTTATTTAAATTGAAGTAACAAGCTTATTTTCTATTTATCAGTGCACATATATTGTATCTGTGTGATTAATCTATTGGTTCTCTCAAGCAGAGATTAAATCCTTTTTTGTTGATCACAGTAATTAGGGGGAATTCATCTGGATTATTAAAGTAGAGCTTAGTGGTCAAAAACTTGCATGTTTATACAAGTTATAAATAGATCATATGCCATTAATTTGATTTTATGCCAAAATAAGTTGCCCACTTCAGTTTCATTTGACTCTGCATACCCAATAAGGCACTGGTCTCTGCATTTCATCATTTGGATTCATTTAGTTTCTTTACATCTATTAATTGAGCATTTTAGGATTTAGATTAGAAAATTGCTTTTTCTATTGGCATCAAGTTTGATTTAATTTGTTCACTTCCATCTACCATTGTGGACAAGGCATTTTAGAAGGATAATCATAAGTCAAGTGTTCTTCATCTAGAAAGGTACACCCGCCTAGGTTTAGCAGCACCTGGAGAGTAGAAGGTTGAGTTATCTTGACCTTATCTGTTACCCTAAAGTGTATCAAGAGATTGGCAACCTCTTGAGGCATTCGGCCTTTGTTTTTGAGAGCTAACAAATTGGAAACTCTACTGGGGATTACATCAGAAAATTAGGTTGAAAACCATCATATAGAGTCAGTGAAGAAAAGGTGATTTCGCTAGGGAAAAGATTAGAAATAATGATTTTCCTACTTTTGGAAAAGTAGGTGGCGACTCTAAAAGAATTTTTGCAGTTGTTCAAACATGAATGGAAGAGGATCTCAGTTCAGGGGAGGTTATGTTGGAGCTCCTCATGGTTAGTAGTATATGCCATATCATCCTACACAATGTTATAGTTCAATATACCAGCATACAACAATGATCAGACAGTTTGATTTGGCAGGGATTCAATTATCCCCTTATCCAATGGATGGCAGTTGGAGAGGTATTGTTCCCAAGTTTACTGGGAGTGATGTAGTCACTGTTGAGGAGCATTTAAGAAGTTTCAATGCTTTCATCCAAGATTTGGGTGTTCCATATGAAGATTTACACATGAGGCTATTTATGATATCACTTGTTGAAGATTCTAAGGATTGGTTCAACAGCCTACCATCAGCCTCTATTGATTCTCTCCAAGGATTTTATGATCAATTCCTTGAGCAATATGGGAATCCAAGTGCACCTGATGCTTCTCTTCATGAATTAATATGGATTCAGAAAGATCAAAATGACACAATTTATGATTTTAATCAGAGATTCAATAAATTGCAGAATAAGATACCTCCTAGATCAAGGTTGCCAAATTCTATAGCATTGAGTGTTTATTTAAATGCATTTGATCCTAAAATAGGGTATGAACTAAGAAGAGGGTCTCCAAGAGATCTGGATAAAGCTCAAAAGATAGCACTGACAATTGAAAACAATAGGAAGGCTACAGGTATAGTTAATAAAAGAGATAACCCTAGGGCTCCTCAACAAAGCAACAATTATTAGTACAGACAAGAGAACACATACAGGAATGAAAGGCCGAGGTTGCATGACATGCCTTATAATATAGACTGGAAGGATAGAAAACCTATAACAGCTAGGCCTAGAAACAAGGAAACTCCTGATCCATTGACAAAGAAGGGAACCTATATGGTAAGTAACATTTACTTTTGTGATTTTTGTGATGAGCCACATTCCCTAGATTATTGTGTTGTAGTCCAAAGAATGCAAGAAGAGGGAATGCTGATGGGAAACAATGGTGAAGATCACAAGGTATATTTGACTTCAAATACTTTTCACCATGTTGAGGAGAGGTACTCATCTTCAGAGGATGAAGGTTATCAGTACAATGTCTCAAATTAGAAATACAATATCCATATGGGTGAACAGTAGGTCCTTTCTGACTCTGAAGAAGATTATATAGTGCCACATTCTGTTGAGGTGCCTACTCAATGTAGTATGAGGAGACTTACTGAGGAAGAGTTAGAAAGACTAACTATTTTTGTGGTTGAAGAAGCAAAAAGTTGTGATAGGGAAAGCAGTGCATGTTGTGAGGAATCTAGTGAATATTCTGATTTTGATGATGAACTTGAGGATTTTGATCTGTAGTCAGGGGGTTCTTCTACCTCTTATGAAGATTAGGATAAAGTGGAAATGGGAAATGTTGATTCATCTGATAGCAAGTATACAATACCTCCGGTTGCAGTTGAAAGTTATGAAGATACATTTGATCATGATGAGGTTTGTACATCTGAAAATGATTTCCAAACTTTTTCAAACCCATTGTATGATGAAGAGTTAAATGAAGATCAAATGATTTTTTGTCAAGATGGGTCCAAGAATGAATTGCAGGTATTTTCAAATCCACTTTATGAAAGAGAGGAGATAATTTCAGACAAGCAAAATGATGGAATAAATAACTGCGCTGATAATGTTTCTGATTTTCCATTCTCTGATGGTATTGGATTTCTTTTTGATGATGACAAAAGTGAAGAATGTAACTGTAGTGATGAAAATGTTGAGACTTGTTCACTTGTTAGTGAACAGATTGTAGATTTGTTAACTCTTGAATGCCAGGGATGTGCACATGAAGGTGATCTTGAAGTTTTGTGTCCAACTCACATTTACTTTGACAGTGAAAGATCTTTGTGTAAAGATTCTTATGACTCCCTGTGCACTTTTTGGAATGATGGTGGTACCTTTGGTGTTGATCAAAAGTCTGTTTCCATTCAGGATGAGGTATGTGATTTTGAAATTTCTAATTCATGTGAAGAAGATGTTTATTTGCATGCCAAGGATAATAGAAGTTTAGTTTTTATTGGTTCACATATGCATGATACTAGAGATATGAGCTATAATATAATATTATCTCCAAATGATGATTTGGAAGAGGTGCAAAAGGTTTCAGATTTGTATGTTTCAGACAATGTTGGTTTGACATAATTTTTGATTCTCAAAAGAAGCACTTTGATGATGAATTTTCAATACAACTAAATGAGTGTTTTATAATACACAATAGTGAGAAAGATAATGAGGAATTTTGCATTGAATATATGTGTATTTTGTATGTTGGAGATAACAGAGATTTGTTGATGATGAAGAATATAAATTACAGATTGGTGTAGGGATTTTGGGCCAAGCTGAGCATAGTGATACTCTAAAAACTTTCAGTGACAGGGAAGATTGCATAGGTGTCTTCAAGAGGAATCTGATGAACTCAAGGAAAAACTAGGTATTTGATAGGGGAAAGCTTGGTTTGAGTTTCAAACCATAATTGTTCAGAACTGATGAAGTTGAAACACAGAGGATTAATGGTTGCCAGTGCATGGACAACTCTTGCTTATCCTCTTTAAAATTCTTTTCCTTGCACAATAGCTCAGGCTTTTGGTTTGCCTTCATTTTGCATTCATTCCATCATACCTTGTTCCCATTTCCATTTTTCTCATTTTGTGTTTGGTCTGGTCTGCTCACCCAAAGATTCTGGATCCTTGCAATGATCTTACTATCATTCAACCCTAGATAGAGCCACTATTGGAACTATAAAAATATAGTGTTTTTACATATGTTTTCCATTCATAATTTTCCAAATGAGTTCCATCTTGAACACTTTTTGCCTATATTTTTCCATATTGCCCCTTTGATTCCATCATGTCTTGCATTTTTCACATTCTGGTTTGTATCGGCATGACAACATTAAGGTCTCCCTAACCCATTCTTCTGCTTGTAAACGTCTGAATTGCCTTCGGCAAGACGTTTCCTATGTCATGGTGATTGGAGTTTACTCACTGGAAGTTATTGGCATGACAGTTTCGTTGTTTCAGCGATGGAGGAATGGTATATCGGCATAAGTATTTTCACCGGGGTGACGTCTCCTCAAATGGGTCAGGTCTCACTGACTTGTGCATATGAAGATTCATCAGCAGAGCTTGGAGTTATCAGCATTGTGTCTTGGTGAATATCTTTTGTCTTACTGACCAGTGGCAGGTGATTTCATATCGATATAGGTTGGAGCTATCAGGATGAGGTCTTGGTGAGTGACCTTCGGTCTCGCTAACACTTCGTATGAGTTTTTTGCTTTGGCCAAACATTGGATTTTCGGTGTGGGGTCATGGTGAAGTGTATATGTCTCACCAACTGACACATGAATGAAATTTTCTGTGAGAGATTCTTCTTTGAAGTAGTGTCATATCAAACTTCCCTTGTCTTGCCGACTACTGATAATAGATACACCTTAAGTAAGACTCATATGATTCGATATGGAGTCTCGGCGAACCCGTCAGGTCTTGCCGACTAAGTCTTATGGATGGCTTTCGCTATGATACAATATTGTCTACATAAGGTCTCCCTGACAGTTGCAGGTTATAGCGACATACATGGGATGGATGGTTTCTATCGGTGTGAGATTGGCATTCTCTTGGTGATCTAATGTAAACTCGGAGCTTTTGGTGAAACATAATGTGTTCTATATGAGGTCTCCCCGATATCATAGAAGTCACAGCGAAAGTGAATGAAGCACGTGGAGCGACCATCAATTGCATTTCCTTTAGCATACTTATGGGGATGTCCTAGTGAACAGTTGGTGATTAATAAATATTCAAACACCATGGGATGACATATGAGAATTTCTAAAATACCGTTGCAGGCCGACTTGATTTGAGCCCGAATTCTATGGAGGGCCGACATGGAGTCTCATAATGTTTTATTTTCCTAATGCTAGTGTATAAATATGCACTCCCAATTGTAATTGATAGGATATTTGTTGATGGTGTTTTCTGCACAGCAACAACTCAGACATAATGCAATATTCTATCTCTCTTGAAAGGTTATTCTCAACAATAAATTACTGAAAATCACCCCAAGGTCTCTGGGGTGTTAGGTCATAACAGTGCATAAACAGCTCAGATAATTATGTGAAATTTTGGTAATCACAATCGGACCTTACTACAAGCAAACTATATCTTTCAATTTATCAGGTTTGACAATATGATGATCTTAGATCCTAAATCTAACCAAATAATAAAGAAATAGCAAAAGATAGGGATGCAAGGAAGTGATAAGATCTAAACTACTGAGAGGACAAACAATGTAAATAACACATATCTAGAATGGACCTATCTCGAATAACCAGTTCTTATTCGACCCACAATGCAATCTTACAAGAACAGTGCAATCTTCTGAGGAATACAGATTTTCAAATCATAGACATACATCTACAATTGAACTTAAGCACATTGAATATACGGTCCAGGTTGACTTCACCAGCCTACTACAATCAGATAGTTACTGGGAGTATAGACCAGAGATAGCTACAAACATTCCAAATATGAAATCATAAACATCATTTATCCAACTGAAACTAATCTATTTCTAAATATTAAACCCTAAATCTTCAGCAATTTAAAAGATGGAACAACAAGAACCATGCAAGATGAAATAACACAAAGGATTCCACCAGGAAAACCACAATGTCTCCAATTGTATTAATCACCAAAATCTGCAACAATTCAACTGTTCTGATACAGTATTTGCTTCAAGAAAAGACTAAGAAATTCTAACTATTGCTCTTGCTTATCTCTATTACTGCTTAGCTAACCAATGTCTAACCCTTACAATGAGGCAAGAATGCCAACTTATAACAAATTCCCCCCCAAGACATGTCGGCCCAGCCAAACATTTTACAAAATAATAAAACTGCCAAAACAGGTCGCCAAGGAAACGAACTAAGGCACACATTAAATGCCATCATCCAAGTCGGCTCTGACACAGTCCCCAAGGAAGTCCGGTCCAATGCATGCCCCATGGTAATAGGGAAGCACAAATCTCAAAATGAGCATTAACTGCCACTCCCTTTATCCTTCTTCTGCCCAGATGACCCTTGGACCCTCAAGAATATTCTGCCCAACTCAGCAATAGGTGGCAATGGCAAAACCCTGAGTCGGCATTTAATAGAGTCTGTCTCTTCCTTGGACCGTTCAACAATCTTGTTCCAATCCTCCCTGTTGGCCATGTATCTATCTATCACTGCCATGTAGGTGGCTGCATCATCAAGTAGGTGGCCAGTGACAGCTTCATCAGAATCCGGGGCATAAATTTCATGCCACCACTCCTTCAATTGATCCAAGCTCAGATACTTGGGAGCTATCTTCTTCCTCCCTGTCATTACCTCAAAGAAGGCAATGCATCCATCATAAACCGCAGTAAGCTCACCATCAATTTGCTTCTTTCTTTTCAAAATTTTCTTCAAAGCCTTCTGCCTGATCTGCAGCGCTTCGAACCACTCCCATGGTTCATCCACCCGGGAGGAAGGAAGGATTCCATCTTTGGCCAATTGATCTTTGCCATGTCCCAGGATAACCTTCGATTTCTGCAGCAGGAGATCCATGTCATTCTTATCCTGGGACAGAATATACTCCAACAGCTCCTTTGCCGGACTGCATCCTTTCCTACAGATAAAACTGTCTTGATAGCATCATCTCCTTTTGCTTGTACACCCATTAACCAGTCTGTGGCAGCCTGAGCAGAGGCCTTCAATTTCTCAATCCTAAAAATTGTCTCCTTAGGTAGAAAGCCAGGGGAAGCAGATGAAGAAGGGTGAAGTGACTGCAAAGGTTTCATAACCTCCTCCAAACACTTCCTTAACCGTTCATTCTCCTTCTTTAGCTCATGTTTAGTTTGGGTCTCCTTCTTCAACCTATCCACAATTACGGCGCTGGATCCCTCAAACTCCTCAATATCCTACTCCATGGAGGCCGGCCCAAGGTTAATTGTCTGGACATTATAGTCCTGGCTTGTAATATCCTCCCTCATTTTATCCGCTGCAGGGGTGGCAATGTGGACTACCCTGTTGTGCGCTTCATCCCTTTCCACCCGGGAGATGACCTTTGCAACCTTCTTCTTCTTTCCTTTGCCAATTTTTGACAACATTTCATCCCAGTCCAAAGGGGTGTCCTCAACAATCACTTGCTTCTTCCTCGCAAGTTCCTTTTCGAGCCAGTCTGGGCTACAGGGTCAGTCCAGACTTCTTCCACTCCAGCATTTTCCGGCTCCCCTGTCACTTTCTCTTCCTCTGTAGTTGTTGCCTTATCATCCTCCTTCTCCAAAAGCTGCTCACCTGGATCCACTTCTTCAAGTTCCACCTCTTGCTGCACTAGTGAGGGAGTCTTGGCAGGGATACTTTCCTCTGGCTCTGGTGATCGCGGCCTCGGTCAATCTCTAGAGAATCTTCATATTGCACCAACGGAGAAGTGTGTCCTTCTTCTATTCCCACCTCAAGCTCAACCGCCTCACTGAAAAGTGTTCCTTCCTTGAACTGTTCTGCCTCCCCGCTAGTTTCATGCTCATCCGGATTCTCCGGTTCAGGTGCGCTCGGTGGTGGAGAAATAGACTTTGGTGGCTCTTCAACTGGTAGCTTTGGGGAGGAGTCCCTCTGCTGTGCATCATCCTTGGGAGAGGGAGTCCTTGATTTTCTTGTGTAGACCTTGGTTTTCTCTCCTCGGAACTCTCCACATCAACAATTGGAGGTTCATCCTCCAAAGCAACTTGATCTTTCCTCTTGGCGGTCCTTGTCGTTCTAGTTTTCTTAGGTGGTGGAGGAGCATCCTCCTCCCCAGCTTTCTCAATTTCCTCCTCATCAGAGGACTTGCTGATCGTCAGGGTCTTCCATCTTCTCTTTCCCTTCAGCTTCCTCTTCATTTCAGGTTCAGCCCCTTCCTTAGGACCTCTGACTTTGATCTTGAATGGTGATGTTTTCACTGTTTTCCCTTTGGGGTCGTCTTCCCCGGATTCTTCAGAAGTTGACATGGGATTGAGATTTCCCATCAAGTCAAAAGTGCAAGCTACCTTTGCATTCTCCAATTCCCAGATTTTATGCTTCACCCAAGAAAGAGTGAATTTCATGACAGGGGCCATTAGGTCTTCCAATTCTGTAATCTCATCTTCATTCCAGTTAATATCTCTGATTGGCCTGTCTTTCACAACCTCATAAGCATGGTCCTGCACCAGTTTTCCGTCATCATCAAGTTGATCGGAATCAGCTTAACATTATATTGCCTAATGGCCTCCACAGGCAACCTAGAATATCTTTTCTTCCTCGCCTCAAGGTCATCTTTGAGATTGACCCAATAATCTTCTAAGTCCTCCTTATGCCTATACTCCCGGGTAGCTTTCTTCTATGCTTCTCCTGTTATATCAAAATTCATTCTTTTCAAATGGAAGGAGAATCCATAGGCTGCTAGTTCCTCCCCTGCGGTGTGAGCTGATTGGATAGACGGGCACATCTCTCCCACACCAATCCCAAGAGGGAAACCTCCTCTGAAGCCTGTCTTGTGCTTCTCTCTCTTCACCACTGCATCAAATTCACAGATTTGTCTTACAACTTCCAATAGTACAATACGATCAGTGGGATACCGAGGCAACCTGTAAGGGGCAACCGGGCATCCATTGATCCTGAGGTAGGTGAAGGTAGGGAACTGGATGAACCATGCTCCGTAGTTCTTGATTAGTCCTTTAGCTCCATCAGATAATCTGAGGTGCTCTGCATTCTGAAGTGTCTAGGTAATGTGCATTGTAAATGCATCATTGGCCCTCCTATAATCCTTATGCCCAAGGTGCAGTTCCGGATACACCTCATAGATTATGTCTTGTCTGATTGTTCCCTTTGGGCTCAGGCCCTTGTATGGGTAGGAGATGGCCAACACATACACAACATATGAAGACATCGTAAATTTCTTGGCCTCCAGGACATTTCTCAACTGTCTATCAATCTCAGCACTTATGAGCCCTGCCCAGTGATAATTGGTCCCCTAACTAATTTTGGTGATCACATGGACCATCCAACTCTCCAATACACCTGCACCTCTTAATCCTGCCACCCTACTCAGAAGTGTGATGGCATCATATACATCTGCCCTGAATTTTACCTTATGTAGCTGTTTGGGCAACTTTGAATGATGGGATTTTGGCTTCTCTAGCCATGAGTTGATTATCTGCTGAGCCTTGACTGGCTCATTCTCATAATAAGTCTTGGCAGTGTCAATGTTCAAGGTGCATACTGAAGGCAGATCCGACATACTGAAAGCTTGTGCAATAGAGGCTGGACTGAAGTTTTCCAGGACTCTTCCCTCGGTGCTAACCACTCTCTGTGTATCAAAGTCGTATTGTCGGTTGCACTCCAAGATTAATTCATAACACTGAAATACTGGAGGGAACCCTGCCACATGTGCGAATCCGGAGTTCATCATCCCTTGTCTCAGAGCTGACTTATCTTTCTCGGCCGTTCTCTGTTTAAACTCCTCATATCGCCAAGCACCAACATTAGTATCTGATACTTCGGCCCACACAGAAGACACTTTGCTCTCAGGAAGTTGGTTCTTCATGTCCAGTTGTTGTCATTCTGTCTCAGAGATGGATGAAGCCCCTGCGCCACCCTTAGACTTTCCAGCAGCAGGTTTACTTGATTCAGCCTACATATCCAAAAATCGTCATTAGTATTCAATTATTGCTCATATTCCACTCCGACAAGTTAGCATAAATCATATAAATCAATCAAAACCCATTGATAAATGCTAATCCTTCGAGATCTGGAGAAATCAGATAGTCCGAGAAAATCACGCAAACCGAAAAAATACCGTCGAGGCAGAATTTCAGAAGAATCTGACCCAGACGGATTCCTGCTGCCAACGGATCATTAGTCAAATTAATCATTAGTGTAGATGAAAAAACAAAGGATAATCATTGAATTCACTCATTGGCAAGAAGAAATAAGCATCAAACAACCGTTCCATTAATCATATCATCGAAACATTTGAAAGGACACAATCAGACAAGAAATCCAGAAAAATCCGGATGGAACAGATTTTCGCGGATGACCCAAAATGCACCGGAAATAACCCCAGTCCGTGGAATAAGTCCAAACCGGGAAAATCCGGAAGCGACAAAATTCTGCGACGACCTCGGAAACCCAAAAAATGACAAAACGCGAATCAAAACCCAAACGATCACGGGATTCTCCTCTCCTAAGCTCGAATGATCTCAGAACCGACGACAATCAACAAAATTCAAAGCGCAAAGGATCCCAAAGTTCCAAAAACTTGCAAAGGACAAATTCCCACATCGAAATGATGATGCCCTAAATCGAATAATCAAATTTCTGCCATTAAAACCAGAGCAAACTTTAGGGTCTAAAATATCGGCTAAGGATTTACCTAAAGCACTCGAATCCTCACAAGATGGGGAAGTCAACAAGATACAGGGATGAAATCGCACAAACAAAATGAAATCTTCGCTCCGGGCCCAAACACCGAAGAAAAACCCTAACTTCGCACAATATGGTGAATTCCGCACCAAAAGAACAAGCAATCAAGCCCAGAACTCCGTCTAAAGGATACACATGCAACCGAACAGATGGAAAAATTCACAAGACACGAGTGATAGGGTTTCATCATACAAATGGGCCAAACCCAGACTCTATAAATATGAAACCAAAATCAATCAAGGGCTGACCCAAATCAAATAATACTCAATGTAAAACCCTCGATCACCATGCAAGCAAAATGAAAGGGTGAAGACTACATACCATGGATCAAAGTGGAGGAAACTCGAGCTTGAAAAGGTGACCTTCGCAGCAAACACGTCCAAGCAGTGAAAACACCAACACCAGCACTCAAGCAATCCTCATGCAAACAAATGAAGATCAATCTGCAAAGCTCAGATGGAAGTTCGAAATCGCCAGAGCAAAACAAGGGAGCAATGAAGTTAGAATGGCACTGAAAATGCCCTAAATCCGCCCTTATACCCGTCTGAGTAAAGGTACCTCAACCATTAATGCGCGACAAGACACCTCTGACAAATCTGGAAACCCGAACCCCAAGCAGAATTTTAGAAAATCCCAGAATGTGCGGAAACACGGATTCTGCGGAAATGCAGAAACTAAGGAAATGAGGAAGATCGGGATTTTGGCAGAATCTGAGAAAATCCGCCTGGACCGGAAAATCCCGAAGTAAGGCAGAAACCCAGAATCAGAGAATTCCGCTAGAAACGGACAAGGAACTATGGTCCAGGAAAATCCCCCAGAGCTGGAAAATCCTGGATCCAAGTGAAAACCCGAACTTGGCCAAAAACTCATTTTCAATCAATTCAAACCTCAAGGCCAGGTCAAAGCCAGCAAGATCAACATGTCAAGACCCTAAGATGATAAATCCAATAGAACCAAAGGTCAAAGACACCAAAAAGAGGGTCCCCACTCCAAGTGGGGCGTGTGTGCAAAAACTGCACAACAAATGGCGACTCTGCTGGGGAAATGCTCCTGAGCATTTTGATGACAAACTGGAATCAAGAACCTAGAACTCAGGGTTTCAACTCAGATACCCAGCCACCACCCTAGGTTAAAACAAAGAAGCTCCCAGTCATTCAGAAATTCCTGTACCAGGGTCTAAGTGTGTGCACATGCATTTATTACCTACCCTCAGTTGCAAGAAGAACCAGACATGGTATGAACAGGCTACGTAAAGATTCTTACTCTAAAAGTAACCTGGATAGAGCCTCGCTGCTAGTCAGGCGTCCATAGCCCCGACGAGGTTATCGCTGTGGTCCTCCTGAACATAGCTCTACTGCCAGTCAAGCATCTATAGCCCCGGTAGAGATATTCAGATTCCCTTGATAAGTTGAATTCAAACCTCATGATTTTCAATATATTTTTCTCATTTTTATTTTTTTTGCTGATGCTTCTTTTCTTTTACTCACTTCATTCAACCTGTGAACAATAAAGTCCACACTCAGGGCTGAGAACCACAGTGGCACTAGAGCAGAAAAGGATTTTTCACCTTTCCAGACCTAATG
This sequence comes from Sequoia sempervirens, assembly GCA_007258455.2. Lineage (NCBI taxonomy): Eukaryota > Viridiplantae > Streptophyta > Pinopsida > Cupressales > Cupressaceae > Sequoia > Sequoia sempervirens. The sequence goes on from VDFB02042474.1 coordinate 14,264, forward strand.
AGGATCTTTCCACAACTTCAGGTATATTAAGGATTAAAGTTATAAGACCCCCAATATATTCCTGCTTAGACTGACTAGAAACCCTTTGTCGCAACATAAGGACAAATGACATAGGTTAAAGAATTCATACCATGGTATTCTGGAAAACTGATCAAAGCTTGTAAGGGAAATACCAAGAACATTAGACCTGCTTTGCCACCATTACCATATAGATGCACCCACAATCCCCAAAAGAAAAAGGACCAAAAGCAAGAGCAACGCAAAACAAAACAAACAAACCAAAGCAAACCTACTCTAACCAAACAAAACAAGCGAAGCAAAAAGGGAAACCTACTCTAACCCAAGCAAGCAAACAAACAACAAAGCAACCTAAACTAACTATTTACAAAGCAAAGAGCTGAAAACAGCTCAAGACTGGAAATAATGTTTCAGATACTGCCCATTGACAGGCAGTGGTATGTCTTCTCCCGTGAGAGTCCTCAGATGGAAGGAATTATCTCCCAGTATTTCGGCAATCTGATACGGGCCAAGCCACAATTTATCGAACTTTTCATGATTCCCTTTCTGGTCATGAGGCCTATCCCAGTACAGGACAAGGTCAGAAATCCTGAAAGCTTTGACTTTAGCTCTCCTATCAAACCATCTCTTAACTACCCCCTGATGTTTGGCAAATTTTTTCAAGGGCATTGTCTCATTTTTTCTCAAGGTGCAATAATTCTGCCAACCTAGCCTCCCTTCTATCCCCTTCATCATAAAACTGATTTATAAACTGCAGAGTTGGGATCTTAAGTTGGATAGGGAAAACTGGTTCTAGACCGTACACTAAATGATAAGGAGATGTACCGATGGAGGCCTTAACTCTAGTACGATCTGCCCAAAGAGCAAACCGAAGCTGGGTGTGCCAGTCTTTTGGGTTCCTCTCTAACAGTTTACGGATGATAGTCAACAGGTTCTTGTTAGAGGATTCAGCTAGACCATTCCCTTGGGGATAATAATTAGATACAAACTTGACCACAATGCCATGATCAAAGGCCCAGTTTGAGAATTTCAGAGATGCAAAGGTAGGACCATTATCACACACAACAGCAACAGGACATCCAAACCGATTGAGAATGGCAGATTCTAAAAAATCAATTACTACCTCTGATGTGCATTGCCTACAAGCAAAAGCTTCAGTCCATCTCGTAAAGTAATCAGTTATGGTGAGAATGTACCTGTGTCCTGTAGAGGATGGTGGATTGATGGGGCCTATGAAGTCCATACCCCATTGAGCAAAAGGTTTTACCTCAGTGACCGGTTGGAGTGGGAGTGTTGCACACCTTTCTCTTGTTGCTGCAGTCTGGCAAGTGTGACAGGTCCGTACATGTTGATGAACATCCTTGAACAATGTAGGCCAGTAGTACCCTGCCCTCAAAATCTGATTCGTAGTAGCAATCGGAACCATGACCAGTACCATATTTCTCATGAAATTCACTCATTACCTTTTCAGCTTCCTATTTTCCAAGGCACCTCAAATAAATACCTTCATGATTCTTCTTGTATAGGACAGCTCCTTTCAGCATGAAGCCGTCACTTTTCAGCCTTAAGGCTCACCTCTATACTACATTAAGGTGTGCTGGGGGTTGTTGATTCAACAGATAATAGGCTATATCATCATACCAGCCCTCTGGGGAAACTTCTTCAACATTATAGTTATGAACAGACAATTCAGGGCCTATCTCTGCCATGGTTTGGGTGAGTCCTTGTCCTCTTACCAGCTTCATCGGCTGGATCTCAATGTCATACTCCTGAAGCATGGTCACCCATTTAGCTCTGCGCTCCCCTAACTCGTTCTGCATTAGTAGTAACTTAACTGCCAAATCAGGAACAATTGCAAACACCTTATTTCTGAAGATGTAATGCCTAAATTTCTTCACTGCTCGAACAAGGGCATATGCTTGCTTCTCCACACTTGGGTATTTCAACTCAGCATCTTTTAATGGTGCACTCATAAAAGTGATGGGATGCTCATTCCCCTCATCAGACTTTTGTGTTAGCATTCCAGCACATGAATGGTCAGAGGTGAAGGAATAGATATAAAAGGGCTTATTGTAGTTAGGACTTACCAACACTGGAGCGTCAGCAATGGCCTTCTTAATCTCTGCAAATGCCTCCTTTGCTTCTATAGTCCATTCGACCTTCGTGTCTTGTTTCAACATAGCGTTTAATGGCTTCACAATCTCAGCAAATCCTGTGATAAATTTTTTGACAAAGCTAATTTTACCAAAGAAGGACTTCATCTCTTTTTTACTGGCAGGCGGCTGAATTTTTAGAATGGCTTCCACTCTCTCTGGATCTATAGCGATTCCTTTTTCTGATATCACATGCCCCAATAGCTTTCCTTCTGTAACTCCAAAGATACACTTCTTGGGATTCAGGGATATGCCGAATTCCCTGCACTTCTGAAACACTTTGTACAGATCTGAGATATGATCCCCTCTGTTCTTTGAGAAAATGGTCAGGTCATCCATGTAAATGATGATGCATTTCCCTATGATGTCTTTGAAGGCAATATCCATGGCTCGTTGGAACATGGATCCTGCATTAATAAGCCTAAATGGAATCCTTCTATAGGAAAAGGTACCCCACTTAGTTGTAAAAGCAGTCTTGTGTCTGTCCTCATACTGGAACATCACTTGATTATACCCAGAATACCCATCCAGAAAGGACATCATCTGAGACCCGTTGACCACCTGAAGCACCTCATCCAAAGAGGGAACTGGATAATTATCTTTTTCTGATGATCTGTTCAAATTTCTGAAGTCAACACAAAGCCTAATTTCACCATTCTTCTTTCTTACTGGAACCAGATTGGCCACCCACGTTGAATGCCTGACACGAAATATGATTCTGACAGACAGCAATTTTTGGACTTCTTTCTGTATTAGTGGTTCCAGTAATGCATTGATAGGTCTCTATCTCTATCTGAAAGGCTTGGCATCCAGCTTCAAGGGTATAGTATGAGTTATGATGGATGTATCATAAGTTTTCAAGTCTTCATAACTCCAGGCTACTATATCTGGAAAATCATGTAGGGCTTTGATTATACCCTGTCTTTCTTCAGGAGTGCATACCTTGCCAATGAAAATATTCTTAATATTGTCCTCAGTCCCCACATTGTGAGTGTCACACTATCCATTGAGGGACTTCTTTGACTCTTGTTCCTGATCCCTAATTTTATCCATATCAAAAATTCTTTCTAACTACACCATTCCCCTCGGAATGGTATTGGACTTCAGATTCAGCACGCCCTCTAGATCCAATTCTGCTTCCTAAGGTTCTGTTTCATCAATGATCTGTGAGGCAAAAATATCTGTATTTGTGATGAAGTCAAGAATATGTTTATCATCCTCAAACACCTGGAAGTTAGTCACATTATCTGGGACTGATGGTACAGGAGTTAATTCAACAGTAAACTTCTTCAATCCTGACAGAGATAGAGGCTGCAGAGTGCTAGCTGCTTGAGCCAGAGAATCAACAGTTTGATTCTTCTTCCGTGGGATCAGTTGGATATTAAAAGTGTCAAATCCATCAATAAGGTCCCATACTCTATGCCTATAGTTGGTCATTCTCCTATCATGGCATGAATACTGCTTTCTTACTTGCTTGACTACTAATTCTGAATCACCAAAAACTTGTAAGAACTTGACCCTTTTCTTGAGTGCCATAAGGAGCCCATGAATCAAAGCTTCATACTCAACTACATTATTGGTGCAATGAAATTGGAGCCTATGAGCTGCAAATTTTTTTTACCTTTTGGACTGATCAACTCAAACCCTGCTCCAGCCCCATGCTTGGATTTGGATCCATTGAATTTGAGAGTCCAGCATTCTGCAGTGGTATTTTTCTTTGTTATACCATTTAGCTTCCCGGTACTAGAAGACTCGTCAGTTGCCATAGGTCTCTGGCTTTCACGCTCTTCTTGGAGATTCTACTCATCTACCTTAACCGCCTGAGCTGGATTCATGCATTTCTATACTTGTTTTACTGCTGTCTGACACAGACAACACTCCAACTCTGAATGAGAAGCATTGTGGACTCTACACCAATTTGGTAAAAGTAGCTCCTTAAAGCTTGTCCTCTTTCCTAGGTGAATCTGGTTCTCCATACATTGCCTGATGAATTCTTGGAAATCGTTCAATAAGCTAATCTGTTTGTCTTCAGGTTCTTCCTCTTCTTCGACTAATTATGTCAGAACTTCAACATGACTGGACCCTGTCTCAACATCCATAGGCATCGAGTGTAGCATCAACACTTCTTCTACATCTGATTCTTCATATTGAGCCGATAGCAGGCAATTTCCCATTCCAACCTCTGATATCAGTACTTTTGTTGAAGTCTTTTGGTATTCAGTAATCATGTACTTCATTCGGGGTTCTCTCTCAATCCTAATTTGATTAGGCACTCCCTTCCATGGAAGCCACATGTGAGAGTGATCAGTGGATACATATCCATTCAAAGCTTTGGTGAACTCTCTCCCTAGAATCAAACCATATGCATCAGGAATATCAGCTACCTGGATATTGATAACCTATTGAATCCTTGGATCAGAGGCTATCTGCATCTGGATCATGTTAAGTTCTCCTACCACACTCACTTCAGTTCTGTCCAACTGAGTGACCTTCTTCTGAGAATCAGCAGGTGTAATTGCCAGAGCCCTACAAACTCCAAGAGGCATCACGTTGGTGGAAGCACCAGAATCTAACAAGTAATTGTGAAGGTTTTTACCAAAGATTTGGACTAATATCAGGAATGGTGGAGTTTCTATCTTTTCTTGAAACAAGGTGGGCTGAGTGTCCACCTGGGCCACTTGAGTTCTATCCTTTTCTTTTCCCTTATCCCCAGGGGGTGGGTTAGTCCGATTTTGGGTCTGGTTTTGTGTGTTCATAGGCTAAAAACTGGAAGTCTGGCTGACATGTTCGCCAGAAGACTTGTCCAATGACTTTGAATTTGCATCGTAGGTGCCTAAAACAACCTTCCTAATTGCAGGGAACCTTAACAATTCAAATGCAGAAAGATTTACCTTTAGTTTCTTGAATTCCTCTACTACATATGAAGCCATTTGCTCCTCACTCATATTAGTAGAGACTTCTTTAGATGGTTCCTCCACCTTATCCTTGCTAGCTTGAACAACCTTTTCCTTCTATGGTTCAATTTGAGCCTGTCTGTCCTTCGAAAAGTACTACTTGGAGACATGTGGATAGGATGGATTGTTACTAGCATTAGGATCTGGAGGGGTACTGAAGTTGTTGGGAGGAATGGAGGTGGTGAAAGGTCCTCCAGGCTGTGGACGTCTATGAGGCATATCCCTCAATCCTTGTCTCTGAAACATCTGAACTTCTTCAACATAAGCTCCCTCCTGATCGAGGGGGCCATTGTCATTCATTTCTTCATTGAATAGCCAAGCAACCTAATCTCTATTACAAATTTGATATGTCTCGACTTCTTGGGAATCAGGTTCTTCTGGTACATTTTCCTGGCTGGCTGGAAAAGGAGCATGATTCAATACCAACACAGGAGAATCATAGGAATTAGAAGGAACCATCTCCTGCCCATTCACATTATTCTCTACCTCATATTGAAAAATGGAGGCAGCAGTTTGAAACTCTGGACATTCCAATTCTGAATGCTGGCTCATTTTGTGGAGCCTGCACCACCCTGATAAGGCCGCTTCAGCCAGGTACACACCAGTAGGAGGCTTATCTTGACTGACTGGTTGGTTTGCAGACTGATTAACAATCTGATCGACAGGTTGATCCAATGGGGTGGGAACTCCTTCATTATTAGGGCCTGTATTCCAAGTTCTATTCTATCCTTGTGGCGGTCTTTTATCAAATCCTGATCCACTTCCTTGGCCTCTATCAAAATTCTGCCTCCTTTCATTATTGAAACCTTTGTCATTATTGTACCCCCTATCCTGGTTATATCCCCTATCATTGTAGAACCCTCTGTCATTACGCTGTCCCCTATCAAAATTTTGTCCTTGTGAAAACTCTCTGTTCTGATTAGATTGCATTCCCTTCTGGGCAGCTTGTAGTTGACTGTTCTGATTTCTTAAGTAAGTCACCTCTAGATTTAACTTCTTTATTTTCTTAGTCATTTCATCAATCCTCTCCCTATTGGGATCTTGGTAAGGGATCTGGTTCGGGTTATTCTGAGGGGGAATAGGCATTGTGGCGGATCCCAAAGACTGATGCAACACCTCAGAATTTTACAGATAAGCAGGAAAGCTATTCGGTTGTGTCTAATACATGGGCTGATTGACTTGTTGTTGAGGGAAGTTTGTCATAGGAGATATTTGGTTCATGGGATGACCAGGGTGTGGTACCATAGGTAATTGGGGAACTGGGTTCATAATTGGGGTATGATTGGCGAGGGCCTGATTTACTGCCTGAATCTGGTTGGGATGTGCAACTGGTCCCAAAAAAGGTAATGGCCTAGTCAGGTGTTGTCTCAGATCTGTACTAAGCTTGACAGCCTCTATATAAGCATCAGTCAGGGTACCTGGAGGATTAGGTCTCCATTTCAAAAATGTTGCTATTAGGCTATCCAAAGCTTCATAATATACCCCCAGGGCAGTACCATCGTCCAAAACATATGGGTCTTGTAATCTAATGAATGCATGGTGGAACCTATTATTGAAACTGGCTATCGGTTCGTTAACCTCTCTCTTAACCTTAATGAACTGCAGGTATAGCTCATTGGCACTGATGGAAATTCTAAATTTCTATAAAAAGGCCTTTTCAAGATCATTCCAATTAAGGATTGAACCGGCAAGGAGATGGTTATACCAGTAAAAGGCTTCTTCTCCTAGTGAATAAGGGAATAACCTACAAGCAATGTCCTCATGAACTATTCCCCTATCTTTGAGACAAGTTTGAAAAATTCTTAGGTGTTCTTCAGCAGTCCTGTTTGGGTCATTAGAATGAAATTTTGAACAGAAGTGCTCAGGGTTTTTGGGCATAACATTATAGGCTTGGAAGAATAGGGGTGAAGGGTTATTGGCAAGGAAAGCCATTGGTAAAAGTGGGGGTGGCAGTTGTGGTTGATTATTGACAGGCTGAGGTTGTTGAATAGGAACGACCTTAGGAATGGGTATAGCCTCCACCTCAGGATGTGAAGATATGGACGATGTTGGTGAGGGGATGGGTGATGATGATTCTCCCCTTTCTTAGGTCCTCCTTGACCTAGCGTGGAACTATAACTCCTATAAATATTCCTCTCCTGTGGTAGATCTGGTATTTCTCCTGTATCTCTCTGGAGAGATGGCATTCAAGAAACAATCTAGTGTGCTCATTCAGGCCCTCCTTCTAGCGCCAATCTGTTGATGGTGTTTTATACACAGCAACAACTCAGACATAATGCAATATTCTATCTCTCTTGAAAGGTTATTCTCAACAATAAATTACTGAAAATCACCCCAAGGTCTCTTGGGTGTTAGGTCATAACAGTGCATAAACAGCTCAGATAATTATGTGAAATGCTGGTAATCACAATCGGATCTTACTACAAGCAAACTTATCTTTCAATTTATCAGGTTTGACAATATGATGATCTTAGATCCTAAATCTAACCGAATAATAAAGAAATAGCAAAAGATAGGGATGCAAGGAAGTGATAAGATCTAAACTACTGAGAGGACAAACAATGTAAATAACACATATTTGGAATGGACCTATCTCGAATAACCAGTTCTTATTCGACCCACAATGCAATCTTACAAGAACGGTGCAATCTTCTGAGGAATATAGATTTTCAAATCATAGACATACATCTACAATCGAACTTAAGCACATTGAATATATGGTCTAGGTTGACTTCACCAGCCTACTACAATCAGATAGTTACTGGGAGTATAGACCAGAGATAGCTACAAACATTCCAAATATGAAATCATAAACATCATTTATCCAACTAAAACTAATCTATTTCTGAATATTAAACCCTAAATCTTCAAGCAATTTAAACGATGGAACAACAAGAAGCATGCAAGATGAAATAACACAAAGGATTCCACTAGGAAAACCACAATGTCTCCAATTGTATTAATCACCAAAATCTGCAACAATTCAACTGTTCTGATACAGTATTTGCTTCAAGAAAAGACTAAGAAATTCTAACTGTTGCTCTTGCTTATCTCTATTACTACTTAGCTAACCAATGTCTAACCCTTACAATGAGGCAAGAATGCCAACTTATAACAAATTCCCCCCCAAGACATGTCGGCCCAGCCAAACATTTTACAAAATAATCAAACCGCCAAAATAGGTCGGCCAAGGAAACGAACTAAGGCACACATTAAATGCCATCATCCAAGTCGGCTCTGACACAGTCCCCAAGGAAGTCCGATCCAATGCATGCCCCATGGTAATAGGGAAGCACAAATCTCAAAATGAGCATTAATTGCCACTCCCTTAATCCTTTTTCTGCCCAGATGACCCTTGGACCCTCAAGAATATTCCGCCCAACTCAGCAATAGGTGGCAATGGAAAAACCTTGAGTCAGCATTTAATAGAGTCTGTCTCGTCCTTGGACCGTTCAACAATCTTGTTCCAATCCTCCCTGTTAGCCATGTATCTATCTATCACTGCCATGTAGGTGGCTGCATCATCAAGTAGGTGGCCAGTGACAGCTTCATCAGAATCCGGGGCATAAATTTCATGCCACCACTCCTTCAATTGATCCAAGCTCAGATACTTGGGAGCTATCTTCTTCCTCCTTGTCATTACCTTAAAGAAGGCAATGCATCCATCATAAACCGCAGTAAGCTCACCATCAATTTGCTTCTTTCTTTTCAAAATTTTCTTCAAAGCCTTCTGCCTAATCTGCAGCGCTTCGAACCACTCCCATGGTTCATCCACCCAGGAGGAAGGAAGGACTCCATCTTTGGCCAATTGATCTTTGCCATGTCCCAGGATAACCTTCGATTTCTGCAGCAGGAGATCCATGTCATTCTTATCCTGGGACAAAATATACTCCAACAGCTCCTTTTTCCAGACTGTATCCTTTCGTACAGATAAAATTGTCTTGATAGCATCATCTCCTTTTGCTTGTACACCCATTAACCAGTCCGTGGTAGCCTGAGCAGAGGCCTTCAATTTCTCAATCCCGAAAATTGTCTCCTTAGGCAGAAAGCCAGGGGAAGCAGATGAAGAAGGGTGAAGTGACTGCAAAGGTTTCATAACCTCCTCCAAACAATTCCTTAACCGTTCATTCTTCTTCTTTAGCCCATGTTTAGTTTGGGTCTCCTTCTTCAACCTATCCACAATTACGGCACTGGATCCCTCAAACTCCTTAATATCCTGCTCCATGGAGGCCGGCCCGAGGTTAATTGTCTGGACATTATAGTCCTGGCTTGTAATATCCTCCCTCATTTTATCCGCTGCAGGGGTGGCAATGTGGACTACCCTATTGTGCGCTTCATCCCTTTCCACCCGGGAGATGACCTTGCAGCCTTCTTCTTCTTTCCTTTACCAATTTTTGACAACATTTCATCCCAGTCCAAAGGGGTGTCCTCAACAATCACTTGCTTCTTCCTCGCAAGTTCCTTTTCGAGCCAGTCCAGGGCTACAGGGTCAGTCCAGACTTCTTCCACTCCAGCATTTTCCAGCTCCCCTGTCACTTTCTCTTCCTCCGCAGTTGTTGCCTTATCATCCTCCTTCTCTAGAAGCTGCTCACCTGGATCCACTTCTTCAAGTTCTACCTCTTGCTGCACCAGTGAGGGAGTCTTGGCAGGGATACTTTCCTCTGGCTTTGGTGATCCGCGGCCTCGGTCAATCTCTGAAGAATCTTCATATTGCACCAACGGAGAAGTGTGTCCTTCTTCTGTTCCCACCTCAAGCTCAACCGCCTCACTGAAAAGTGTTCCTTCCTTGAACTGTTTTGCCTCCCCGCTAGTTTCATGCTCATCCGGATTCTCTGGTTTAGGTGCACTCAATTGTGGAGAAACAGACTTTGGTGGCTCTTCAATTGGTAGCTTTATGGAGGAGTCCCTCTGCTGTGCATCATCCTTGGGAGAGGGAGTCCTTGATTTTCTTGTGTAGACCTTGGTTTTCTCTCCTCCAGAACTCTCCACATCAACAATTGGAGGTTCATCCTCCAAAGCAACTTGATCTTTCCTCTTGGCAGTCCTTGTCGTTCTACTTTTTTTAGGTGGTGGAGGAGCATCCTCCTCCCGAGCTTTCTCAATTTCCTCCTCATCAGAGGACTTGCTGATCAGCATGGTCTTCCATCTTCTCTTTCCCTTCAGCTTCCTCTTCGTTTCAGGTTCAGCCCCTTCCTTAGGACCTCTGAATTTGATCTTGAATGGTGATGTTTTCACTGCTTTCCCTTTGGGGTCGTCTTCCCTGGATTCTTCAGAAGTTGACATGGGATTGAGATTTCCCATGAAGTCAAAAGTGCAAGCTACCTTTGCATTCTCCAATTCCCAGATTTTATGCCTCACCCAAGAAAGAGTGAATTTCATGACAGGGGCCATTATGTCTTCCAATTCTGTAATCTCATCTTCATTCCAGTTAATATCTCTGGTTGGCGTGTCTTTCACAGCCTCATCAGCGTGGTCCTGCACCAGTTTTCTGTCATCATCATGTTGATCTGGAATCAGCTTAACATTATATTGCCTAATGGCCTCCACAGGAAACCTAGAATATCTTTTCTTCCTCGCCTCAAGGTCATCTTTGAGATTGACCCAATAATCTTCTAAGTCCTCCTTATGCCTATACTCCCGGGTAGCTTTCTTCTGTGCTTCTCTTGTTATATCAAAATTCCTTCTTTTTGAATGGAAGGAGAATCCATAGGCTGCTAGTTCCTCCCCTGCAGTGTGAGCTGATTGGATAGACGGGCACATCTCTCCCACACCAATCCCAAGAGGGAAGTCTCCCCCGAAGCCTGTCTTGTGCTTCTCCCTCTTCACCACTGCATCAAATTCACAGATTTGTCTTACAACTTCCAATAGCACATTACAATCAGTGGGATACCGAGGCAACCTATAAGGGGCAACCGGGCATCCATTGATCCTGAGGTAGGTGAAGGTAGGGAACTGGATGAACCATGCTCCGTAGTTCTTGATTAGTCCTTTAGCTCCATCAGATAATCTAAGGTGCTCTGCATTCTGAAGTGTCCGGGTAATGTGCATTGTAAATGCATCATTGGCCCTCCTATAATCCTTATGCCCAAGGTGCAGTTCTGGATACACCTCATAGATTATGTCTTGTCCGATTGTTCCCTTCAGGCTTAGGCCCTTGTATGGGTAGGAGATGGCCAACACATACACAACATATGAAGACATCGTAAATTTCTTGGCCTCCAGGACATTTCTCAACTGTCTGTCAATCTCGGCACTTATGAGCCCTGCCTAGTGATAATTGGTCCCCTGACTAATTTTGGTGATCACATGGACCATCCAACTCTCCAATACACCTGCACATCTTAATCCTACCACCCTGCTCAGAAGTGTGATGGCATCATATACATCTGCCCTGAATTTTACCCTGTGCAGCTGTTTGGGCAACTTTGAGTGATGGGATTTTGGCTTCTTTAGCCACGAGTTGATTATCTGCTGAGCCTTGACTGGCTCATTCTCATAATAGGTCCTGGCAGTGTTAATGTTCAAGGCGCATACTGAAGGCAGATCCGGCATACTGAAAGCTTGTGCAATAGAGGCTAGACTAAAGTTTGCCAGGACTCTTCCCTCGGTGCTAACCACTCTTTGTGTATCAAAGTCATATTGTCAGGCGCACTCCAAGATTAATTCATAACACTAAACTGCTGGAGGGAACCCTGCCACATGTGCCAATTCAGAGTTCATCATCCCTTGTCTTAGAGCTGACTGATCTTTCTCGGCCGTTCTCTGTTTAAACTCCTCATATCGCCAAGCACCAACATTAGTATTTGATACTTCGGCCCACACAGAAGACACTTTGTTCTTAGGAAGCTGGTTCTTCATGTCCAGTCATAGTCATTCTGTCTCAGAGATGGATGAAGCCCCTGCGCCACCCTTAGACTTTCCAGCAGCAGGTTTACTTGATTCAGCCTGCATATCCAAAAATCATCATTAGTATTCAATTATTGCTCATATTCCACTCCGAAAGGTTAGCATAAATCATATAAATCAATCAAAATCCATTGCCAAATGCTAATCCTTTGAGATCCAGAGAAATCAGATAGTCCGAGAAAATCACGCAAACCGGGAAAATACCGTCGGGGCGGAATTTTAGAAAAATCTGACCCAGACGGATTCCTGCTGCCAACGGATCATTAGTCAAATTAATCATTAGTGCAAATAAAAAAACAAAGGATAATCATTGAATTCACTCATTGGAAACAAGAAATAAGCATCAAACAACCGTTTCATTAATCCTATCATCAAAACATTTGAAAGGACACAATTAGACAGGAAATCCGAAAAAATCCAGATGGAACGGATTTTCGCAGACGACCCAAAATGCGCAGAATAAGTCCAAACCGGGAAAATCCGGAAGCGACGAAATTCTGTGACGACCTCAGAAACCTGAAAAATGACAAAATGCGAATCAAAACCCAAATGATCATGGGATTCTCCTCTCCTAAGCTCGAATTATCTCAAAACCGACGACAATCAACAAAATTCAAAGCGCAAAGGATCCCAAAGTTCCAGAAACTTGCAAAGGACAAATTTCCACATCGAAATGATGATGCCCTAAATTGAATAATCAAATCTCTGCCATTAAAACCAAAGCAAACTTTAGGGTCTAAAATATAGGCTAAGGATTTACCTAAAGCACTTGAATCCTCACAAGATGGGGAAGTCAACAAGATACAGGGAAAAAATCACACAAACAAAATGAAATCTTCGCTCCGGGCCCAAACGCTGAAGAAAAACCCTAACTTCGCACGATATGGAAAATTCTGCACCAAAAGAACAAGCAATCAAGCCCAGAACTCTGTCTAAAGGATACACATGCAACCGAACAGACGGTCAAACTCACAGGACATGAGTGATAGGGTTTCATCATACAAACGGGCCAAACCCCGACTCTATAAATATGAAACCAAAATCAATGAAGGGCAGACCCAAATCAAATAATACCCAATGTAAAACCCTCGATCACCATGCAAGCAAAACGAAAGGGCAAAGACTACATACCATGGATCAAAGCGGAGGAAACTCGAGCTTGAAAAGGTGACCTTCACAGCAAACACGTCCAAGCAGTGAAAACACCAACACCGACACTCAAGCAATCCTCACGCAAACAAATGAAGATCAATCTGCAAAGCTCAGATGGAAGTTCGAAATTGCCAGAGAAAAACAAGGGAGCAATGAAGTTAGAATGGCACTAAAAATGCCCTAAATATGCCCTTATACCCATCTAAGTAAAGGTACCTCAACCATTAATGCGCAACAAGACACCTCTAACAAATCTGGAAACCCGAACCCCAAGCAGAATTTTGGAAAATCCCAGAATGCGCAGAAACATGGATTCTGCGGAAATGCAGAAACCGGGGAAATGAGGAAGATCGGGATTTTGGTAGAATCCGGGAAAATCTGCCCAGACCGGAAAATCCCGAAGTAAGGCAGAAACCCAGAATCAGAGAATTTCGCCAGAAACGGACAAGGAACCAGGGTCCAGAAAAATCCCCCAGAGCTGGAAAATCCTGGATCCAAGTGAAAACCCGGACTTGGCCAAAAACTCATTTTCAATCAATTCAAACCTCAAGGCTAGGTCAAAGCCAGCAAGATCAACATGTCAAGACCCTAAGATGATAAATCCAATAGAACCAAAGGTCAAAGACACCAAAAAGAGGGTCCCCACTCCAAGTGGGGCGTGTGTGCAAAAACTGCACAGCAATATTTTAGATTACATACAGTAGATTTTAGATGGATACAGTAGAATAAATTTCTTAGAATAGAGACTATGTTGCATGTTTTCAAAAGGAGATTTCAATGAAAGTCAGTTAGTGTGGTGGGTTATTTCTGGTGTCAATTGTATGTTGAGTTTATTGGAAAGTATTGCTAAGTTGTCTCCATGTTGATTCTTTCTGGTTATTTAAATTGAAGTAACAAGCTTATTTCTAGTTTATCAGTGCACATTTGTTGTATCTATGTGATTAATCTATTGGTTCTCTCAAGCAGAGATTAAATCCTTTTTTTTATCACAGTAATCAGGGGGAATTCATCTAGATTATTAAAGTAGAGCTTAGTGGTCAAAAACTTGCATGTTTATACAAGTTATAAACATATCATATGCCATCAATTTGATTTTCTACCAGAATAAGTTGCCCACTTCTGTTTCATTTGACTGGGCATACCCAATAAGGAACTGGTCTTTGCATTTCATCATTTGGATTCATTCAGTTTCTTTACATCTATTAATTGAGCATTTTAGGATTTAGATTAGAAAATTGATTTTTCTATTGGCATCAAGTTTGATTTCATTTGTTCACTTCCATCTTCCATTGTGGACAAGGCATTTCAGAAGGATAATCATAATTTAATTATGCTTCATCTAGAAAGGTACACCCACCTAGGTTTAGCAGCACTTGAAGAGTAGAAGGTTGAGTTCTCTTGACCTTTTCAGTTACCCTAAAGCGTATCAAGAGATTAGCAACCTCTTGAGGCATTCAACCTGTGTTTTTGAGAGCTAACAGATTGAATCATTGGGATAAATAAAAGATGCTTGGGAGGTGTGACTTGATAATATAATTAAAGAAGGAGACACTACTAAGTTGACACTCATGGATAGGCTATTGGACATCAAATGTGATATGTGATGGAAAATCACAGATATCAACTAGCCAAGGGAAATTGTTGCTAAAGTAGAAAAGAGGTTTGAAGATTCAAAATTTAAAGTTGAATGGGTTGATGGACCCAATGTCTTGAAACAAATTTTCTAGAATTATAATGAATATCATGGGATTCCCCATGAGGATGACAAGTAAAGGAGAATATTTTGTTTTTGAGAAGGATAGATTCAAATGTGTGAATCAGTTTCAGGTTCCTTTTTCAACAACACTTCCATGTTAGTTTTAGGGGTAGGTGAATGACTCCAAATCAATTTTGGTGACTCAGAGATAGAGCATAGTAATAAAAAAAAGACAGAGTCAGAACACCAAGTAAAATCTTGGCTCGATAGACACAAGGTGTACCCTTTCAACACCTACAATTCCAATAAAGACAATATTTGGACTCAAATAGGTGTCCCTATAATTGTGTATCTAGGCCCCAAAATTTTGGATCTTTATTTTTGATAGGAAAGATTGATGTTAATTCTATCTATAATTTAGAATTCTCTCCTCATTGTAAAGGGGGGCTAATTGAAGTCAGATTGGTTTCCTAGATACTAGATATAGTTTTCAATTTTTACAACTTTTATGCAAGATACTCAAACACTTTAATAGTTTTAATGCAAGTAGTTTTATTTCAAAAGTTGTTAAGTTTAATGATGATGTTCATAAACAATGGTTATTCATATTCTAGTGCATCTTGTTATGCATAAATGTTTCTTATTTGATGGAAATCAAAAGAAGACATAGAATTTAAAAACCATTTTATTGCATTATTTGTGGATGATATTTCTTGATATTTGTTGATCTATTAATTATGGTAATGAGCTTGTGGTATTTTGTTATTGAAAAAGTTAAAAAAAAAGTGATGATGAATGGTTGTATGCTCTAAATATGCATTGTGAATGGATGCAATGGTATGGATTGTTTCATAAATTTTTTTGTTCTATAGTTTTAGTTGATTAGGAAAAGTGCTCATCATATGAATTACATGTCTGAATTAAAATAAATTTGTGTTCATGATGTTGTCTGAAGCCTTGATTGATCTTTTGTTGTTTATTTAAACCCCCAACATTAAATTACTTTGTATTATCTATTTTGTAATCATTTACCAACATGCCCCTTAAATATTATGGTTTCATGGACCACTGAATTATAACAACACGATTGAGAACCAACTATAGAGACCTTGGAAGACAGGTGGTTTTAGATCATTTGTCTTTTTTAGGGTAAATAGAGTAGAGATATTTTGTTTTAATGTTGTTTTGTTACCTTGACCATCAACACAACCTTATATTTTGGTTTTGATAACCTCATTTTAATATATAAAATAATGAACTTTTAATTTTTTTAATTTTTGTAAACTACACATAAATCTTTAATTTTTTATAGTTTTGTTTTTGGCAAACTAGCCACAAAGTGATGGTACTCATGTATTTAGTGGAAAAATCAAATTATAAAAGTTGTTGCCCATATCTAATTTATCTAAAATAAAACAAAATAGAATATTTGAACAAAATTAACTTTTAGTTTTGGCCCATATCTAATTTATCTAAAGTTGTGTGCTCTCTTTTTTTGCTTCTAGGATTTTGGACCTGAAAGGAGAGATGCCATTTAAAACCTTTCACTCAAGAACAAACTCTTGAGATTTCAATACAAAGGAGATTGAAATTTAGAAAAGGGATTGTTCTAGGGATAGAATGATGTATAATGAGTGGTTCACCACCAAGTGTAAACTTGGGAAAGATAATGAATTAGAAAACATGGTGTGATATTAAAAAAAATGCTAAAAGACCTAAAAAGATGAAAAAACTAGAATGAAAGGCTATGAAACTGAAAGTGTGCACCTAAAAAATTAAAGAAGGAAGAATGGAGGTTTCAAACATTTAAAATTTTGCTATTGGAGTTTACTAGGACTCATACACTAGGTTGGGTGAATCGGTCCAGTTCCCTAGAAAATTCACTAGAGTAGGTTTCAACCAAAAGGGTATCAAAATTTGTAAAAATGTTCATAAGACCTGTATTTATACTTAATTATGCTATAATTCCCAAAATTACAACACTACAAGCTGACATCAGATCTAGGAGAATAAAATCCCATTGGAAATTTGATTTAAATTTGAATTTTGGTCACACAGGACTCATTCACCCAAGATGGCGAATGAGTCCTATTACACATAATGTATGGGGCCAAAAATCAAAAGTTTCTATAAATGTGTGAAACCTACATTGGGGCCAAAAAGACCTAGGTGAGACTCATTAGCCTAAGGTGGCGAATGAGTCCCATACAATAAATCTAGGCCATGCAAGCTAGGAACACCTAAATTATGATTGGTTACTAGTTGGTGTTGGGATTATCCTCAAAAAGATGCAATAAATGAGGCTCGTGGATGAAAAATAGGGCCAATTAAAGTATAAGAAAGCCAAATCATTAATGAAAAGCCTAGAGGAATGTGAAAGTGTGATAAAAAACTTTACAACACTCCAAATTAGGAAAATTTTATATTTATTATGATTAAAATTATGTTTATTATGCTTACTTAATTGATAAAACCTTAGAAAAGTGAGAAAGTGTGTTACAAAACTTCATAACTCTTTTGCAAGGCACCATTAAATTCCATTATTTCACAAGGGCCCAAGACCTAATGTGAATGTTCTTTCCACATTACAACACTAAATCAAGGCAACATTAAGCCAAAATCCACAAGGAGGACCCAAATGAGTGCAAAAAATTTCAAAGGACCCTTTTATTGACACTATATTTAGCCCCCACTTTAGTGATAGGATGAACCTGCTTCAAATGCACACTAAATTAGACATACATGCATCAAGAGGGGTTCCAATGAACCAATGATAGCAAGATGGGACAACAACAATCAAGAGGTGTGATCAAACCCCCAAGATCAAGATCCCATGGCAAACCAACATAAGCACAAAGGAAAACACATGAAAATGATAAAAAAGAGCAATGACAAGGACAATCATACACTACCAAAGATGAAAAAAGAAAGGAAAAGAAATAAAAGAATTGAATCAAGCTTTTACCATTTCTCCATCTTGATGTAGATCATATCTAGGTTGTTTTCCCCAAAAAACACACACTCAATCTTAGGTGATGGAACTCCTAGTTGTCGATCAGGTGACAAGTCCTAAAAGGTGAGAAACATACACTCATGGTTGGTATGCACTAGCACACACACAAGTGGCTATGAGGAAATTCATGCCTTAGATTGGGATTCCCACTCAACCATACCAAATTTATACCTCCTAATAACTTTAATAAGGAACTAGACAAAAATGATTTTTTCGAGCTTCATGAGAGAAGAAAAACTTCGTATGCTTGAAGTTCATGAACAAGGAGGATGGATCCATAGGAATGCAAGCTATATTATGCAAGGTGGCCATATAACAATAAATTGAAAAATAAAGGAGTCTTTCTTAGTTCATGCAAGTCCTTTAACTTAGTGAACATTGTGACTAATGTCTCCAAGAGAGGACCAATCAAAGAATAGAAAATTCATACCTTAGGGGATGCAGTGCGTCACATCAAGCCACTAAGAGGAATTTAATATGCTAAGAGAGATCATGATCTTGAAGGAGATAATGCCCAATGTCATCCACAAAGCAACAAATGCATCATATGAAGAAAGAAGGTTGCACTAAGAACCAAGAAAAGGAAAAATGCAAAAGGATAATGTCAATGTATGCCCCCACTTTAAAGGAATTGCTAAACACCATACTGTGAGAAATTACTATAAAGTAGAAAATGAAAAATGAAAACAAGAGGGAAGACATGAGATCTAACTTGGAAAGCCCTATTCTAATTCATATACTTTTGAGTAAAGTTGCATCATGCAAGAGAAAAAGAAAAGAAAGGGGTTTCTCCCTAAATGAAAACACCAAACACATAAATGATATATGGATTTGGGGTCAGTATGTTTTTTTCTTCAATGATTTTTAGAGAGCATGGAACTATCATCATCCCCCAAATACACATAGAATTGGAAGAATGAAACAAAGAGAGTGAAAACAAATAAAACATTTTGGGTCAACATGGAAGAGACATAGTGTGTCTCGACACCTTGTGTCATCCGTAAAAGGAAAACAAAAGAAAAATGAAAAGAAAATGAAAAGAAAATGAAAAAGAAAAGGGAAAATATTTTGGGTCAACATGAATGAGGCATGAATGTCTCGATTCCTTGCATTATCCCTAAAAGGAAAACACAAGAAAAATATAAAGATGAAAAGTGAAAGAGATGTATGACATAGAGAACAATGAAGATACAAATAGAGGAATGTCACAAAGAGAGAGAACATCAAATAGAACATCACGAGGTATCACATTATGCACATGCAATCACACAAAAGAAAAAGAAAAATAAAATGCAAAGGACCAGTAAGGAAAATGCAAGACAACTAATGAGCAAGTCATCTGCTTCCCAATCATGTTTTGTGTATACCAAAGGTGGGAAACTAGCCAAAGAGACAAGGGAAAGTGTCGAACTAGGAGAAACACCAGGTTCAACACTCTTTATAGAATATTTGTCGTTTAAGTTCATGGAAGAGGAAAAAAATGTGTTCAATGCATTATGCACCTCTTCGTTGATTTTAACAATCTCATCATCATCATCCAAGTTAACCACAATAGGAGGTTGAATGATAATGTACATCAAAGAGTTAAACTTTTTTGTGATTTTTGCATTGGGTTGTTTTATTTTGGTTGGGGAGGTGGTTCATCATGCATTGCTTCAGTCAAGTTCAGATCTTGATTTTCTTTGTTTAATTCTTCATGTAACTTGCAAACAAGGGCACAACATCTTCGCCTATGCTCTCTAGCACCTCTATTTATTTTGGTCTTATTTTTAAGTTGCATTTGTGTAGGAGTGGGTTAATCAACCATAGGCTACTTTTCCTCCCTAAGAGGAGGAATAGAACGAACCGTAGGAGGTTGTTCATCCACTTTATCTTTGGCTTTGTAAACTTGTTTCATTCTAGGAGGTGTGGCGGGGTTGTTTTCATTGTCTCTTGGTCTTTTGGAGGATGTAGGTGAAATTTCTATCTTTGGTTGGTTTTGGTTATTTTATTCTTATTTAGGTTGAAACATGGTTTCATCTAGGATGGTAGGTTCAGAGGTGGATGGGGACATGTTTCAGAGAGATAGTTCTTATATCTTCTTTTCCTTGAACTTTTGATAAGACAAGAAAAATAAGTCTTCTCTTGGCTTTATAGGTTCCATGGGCTCAGGCCAAAAGGCATCTAGGGAAAAGTTTCCTTTAGATGACAAGGGGCCAAATTTTCTATGGTGAACAATGGGTATTTCATTTTCAAAGGGAAACTTTAAGCATTTATGCACAACCAAAGGGACAACTTTCATGGAATGAAGCCATGGGTGGCCTAGCTTCACATAAAATTGGTCCAACTATGGGATGATAGAGAATGTGAAATCTAATGTTTTTGGTCCTATTTGTAATGGTAGGGTGATCAATTTGATCGTAGGGCACAAAAAACCATTGTGTGTCTTGATCCATGCTTTTGGTCTATCATATTCATCATGATAGAGTTCATACAAAAATAGAAATTTCTTAGTGATCACATTCTCTCCACAGGTGGGATCTATTAGTATCCCATTAGTAGGCTTGTCATAGATATGATTGGCTATGTAGAGAGGACTATCAGGTAAATGTATAAGTATATCATTAGAGGAGAAAGTGATGTCAAGAGGACTCCTGGGTCAGCCCTTATGAGGGATGATGTCTATCACCCCTATCATTTAATCCATAAGATTGACATTGATAGTGTCATTTAGAATAGAATCATTGTTTTCATCATCTATATCAACATTCATCACATCATTATTTGTAGTTTGTTGGCTTTGAAAAATGAAATATTATGTTTGGGCATTGGGTTGGTGAAAATTTGTAAGTTTTGGTTTGGAGGGGCAATAAAATGATTACCTTGATCAGTAACACCTGTTATGCCTTGCATAACCACCCCATTTTAAATTTGATTAAAATAGGACCCTCTTTTGCTTTCGCTCTTTGTATTTTTCCCCTTTCAATTTTGAGGTTTTGATTTGCCTTGGCATGTGCTTAATATGTTTATCTTGCTTTCCCAAGTGTTTTCACCAAGTTGCATATTGAAAATCTTATGTTTTGGGTGAAGTTTGGATTTTTACTCTAGTTCGGGATTTTTCGGTTTGTCCGGATTTTCCCAGATTTCTTTCAAACTCCGGTTTCAATACTACTATTCATGTTTTTGAGCCAGTTCAGGATTGTCTGCCCTATCCAAATTTTCCCAGATTGCACTTGAAGTCCATCTCGACCTGTTTTACACTATAGTTTAGAGATTTTTGGCCTTCGCAAAATTTCGCCTGGGTTAGATTTTTCCAGATTTTCGTCTGGCCGTCAAGTTTCAGAGTTTGGTCAATTTTTGGAGCTTTATGCCATTTTTCTTTATCATTTGTGTTTTCTTGAGTTGAGATGTTCAATCTTGTTGTGCTTTAAAATGTTATGGTATTGCTTGTAGTTTGAATTCTTGTGTGTTTGGGCATTTCATGGCTTGCCCTATGCATTCATGGTTAAAATCTAGGGTTTCATGCCTAGGGCATCACCATCTCATCTTGTTTTGCTTTTGATTGGGCCTAGAATTCAAGGAAGATCTGTTGAAGGTTCAGATTTATCTGGTTCCGTGACCGGGGTCCTCAAATTTATGACCTTCGGTCAATTTGAGTGAATTCATGTTGGATTGTCAATTTTTGGGTTTTCTCTCGACCTTAGGATTTTCCTACCCGGTAGGACTTTCGTAGTTTTTCCTCCTTCCCTCTATTTTCGTGGAATGTGCAAAAACTTTGGAAATTTACCCTTTTCACATAAATCTTGTCGGGTCAGATTTTTCTGAATTCTCTACTATGCTTTGTGGAATTTAAGAAATTGGATAAAATTGATAAATCTAATGATGAATGCTTAAACATATCTTTCTTTAGCTTGATGAATTTCACCGTTGTATGCTACTTGTATTAATTTTAATAATCTATTATTGATATTGGTGCCTCATTGGGATAATCTGCCTAGTTTAGAATTTTCCAAAATTCTTTCCATATTTTTTTCCCCAGTTAACTTGAAATCCTGAACTTCTCAGTGTTGATGCTTAATGGGTTGATTTAATAGTTTTATCATGATTTTAAGCTAACAATTGGATGAAAATTTTGTCAACATTTGGATTCTCACATTGGTGTTTGATGAATGTAGGTTGAGACTGGGACAATACGATGGGGTGGCTGAAGAATAATATTAATGCTATTGAATGGCGAACTAGGGTTTCGCCTATGCCACTTTTGGATAGCTTGCAAAGGATGTTCTTGGTGATGAAGGCAAGAATGGAACAAGGTATGGGTAAAGTGGGGGAAGTAGTTAATGCAAATTTGCATTGAAAGTCGTGTTTCCTCATTGTTTCATTTTTCCTCTTCTTCAGGCATTTTGGTTCGAGTTATGTGGGAGATCCTGGGCTGATCTAGTCGGTGCCCATGCATTTAATGTATGTTTGAATTTGTTTTGAATTCTTCTAGATCCTACTTGTTTTGTGGCCAACTTATTATAAACCCTAACTAGGCCAACACATCTAACGGGTTTTATAAATATGGCATTTCACCTCTTTTGTAAGAGTTAGACAGGTTAGAAAAAAGTTAGTGGATTAGTTAGCAACTAGGGATACAAAAGGTAGAGGATGGGATATTGTAAAAGCAAGTTAGGTTTTTTAAGTAAGTTAGACATTTTTTTTGCAGTTCAGCAAGAGAAGGAGGTGATGTATCTTCCTAATTTTCTTAGCATAGATAGAGATAATTTGAAGACATGGGTTTTTGTACACTGGTGATCTTTCCAGATTTGTAAATTCTGCTTATCTGCTGCATTAATAGTAGGAGCAGCCAAAATTAAACCTACTTTATATTATTCTCTAGAATGGTATTCATTTTGGGTTAATCATTTGATTTGAAAATCTTTCAAGGAATGAAATTTTATCTTATGTTTTGTTTGAATGATGATTTGCAATTAACTGTTAAAGTTTGCATTGTGAATGAATGAAGCTTTGTATCAATTACAAGTTAATTTTATTTTGCAGTTCTAGTTTAGGAATTCCTTGGAACATAACAAGTTTGATTAGTTGAATGAATCAACATTCTTTTCATTTTGAAAACCTTGATCAATCTTTTTCTATTTCTTTAAAACCCCCTGATTAAAGTAGCTTTAAATAGATGTTTGATCTTGCAACAATCCATAAGCTCAAAACTAGTAGGCCCCTTGAATATTACGACCATATTGACCACTGTGTGAAACAACAATGTTGTGAACCAACATTAAGGACTTTGGGAGGTGATCAGTTTGATTATTGATTGTCTCTTTCAGGAAAGGTGAGATACTTTTACTTTCATCTTACCTGCATGTTGTGTGTCAACTTGGCACCTCAATAGGAACTGGCGCTAGAAGGAGGGCCAGAAGAGAAGACTAGATAACATTGGGTATTTCTCACTAGAGAGGTCCCATAGAGTTCTTTGATCAACTAAAAACCCACCACCTTTGATAGAACTCAAGATGGCAATGTGACACAAGATTCATAGGGAAACCATTCTACCACCCTTGTCAGCTCCACTCACTGCACCAGGATTTTCACCAATACCCCAGTTGATACCTATGAATACACCACCAAATCCACCTCATCCCATCCAACAGCTGGCTCAATGTTCACCGTCGCTACCAATGGAATTTTTTGTGAATAATCCCTCTCCATTAGGGACTACTCCTAGAGGATTTCATGATATGCCTAATAATCCTAAGAGATTCTATCCCAAATATATTCATGATAAATTAAGGAGTGTTGAGGAGCACATACAAGCTTTTAAGGATGCTTGTACCAGAGCCCAAATAGCTAACCATGATGTGGTTTGTAGGTTGTTCCCTTATTCCTTAGGGGATATGGCATAAAAATGGTACCTAAATCTTCCACAAGGTTCTATTCTGAACTGGACAGACCTAGAGAATGCTTTCATCAATTAGTTTAGAGTTTATGTGGATCCAGCCATTTTGTTCCATCAATTTACTACCATTAAGAAAGAAGCCATGTGAATCACTACCCTTGTTTAATACAAAGTTTCAATGAATGTATAGGAGATTGTAGGACCCCTATCTAGTTACTGAGAATAATGCCATTCAGGCATATTTTAGAGTTATAGGCCCTTTGCGTGGCTTGTTCCTACAAAGGACTTATCAGCCAAAAAGTATTGATTCTATATCTAAAGTTTATTATCTAGCCATCAGGCTGCAACAACAAAGTAGCTCTCAATAAGGGAACTTAGGAGGAGGTTTTCCTTCTATGGGGTATCAGATGCCTAACCCAATCCCTTTATTCAATACTATACCAAAGATGTCTCCTTCCCATTGTGGACCTATGTCTAAGTTGTAGACTCAATCTCCTATTTCATTCTTTGCCAATGGAGCTCCTGACTTCTCTCAACAATCACAGGGTCATCACAGTCCACATGGTCATCATAATCAAGCTAGAATACCAAATCTTGTTGGTCAACCACCCATTGCTAAGAATGCTGAGAGTGAAAGGATAGTTCAACTCACAAACGAGGTGGAGAAC
>VDFB02042475.1:0-56583 GCA_007258455.2 Sequoia sempervirens
TGGCAGTGATATTGGGGTCAAATAGGGTTGTCCTTTATCCCCCACTCTTTTTGGGCTATACATTGATAAACTAGAAGATTGGTTAAACGAAACTGGTGAGGGGGGCACTTAGTTGGCGGGTTATGTGGTGAAGTTGCTGCTATATGCAGATGATCTTACCTTAATCTCTAAAACTGCCCATGGTTTGAGGGGTCTTTTAAAGGCCTTGGACCTTTTTTGTCAGGAAGTGGGAATGCAAGTGAACACTACCAAGACCAAAATCATGATCTTCTCCCTAAAGAAGAAAAGGAATCAAAATAACTTTCTCTTTGAAGGCAGCCCCTTGGAGATAGTGAAAGAATACAAATACCTTGGGATTGATTTTCATTATAAGCTCAGCTGGGAGACTAGTAGAACAAAAAGGATACAAAGGGGTTGGAAAGCTTCTTTCTTACTTCAAAACAGGTGCAGGAAAGCTAAGCTTTGGGATTGGAAGAGCAGGAAAACTCTCTTTGGTTTGCTGGTCATGCCGGTGGTCCTCTATGGCTGTGAAGTCTGGGGCAGCAGCATGTCAAAGTATAGATGGAGACAACTAGAAAGAATCCAAAAGCACATGATCACTTGCAACCTCAAAGTCAAAACCACGGTCCCTTATGAAATTCTCTTGGCTGAATCAGGAACCTTTCCTTTGGAGGCGTCAGCTATATCTCGCTTGCTAAATTATTTAAAGAAGGTGGAGAACATGGATAGCCATCGTTGGCCCAAAGCGGTTGTGAAGGAGGTTTTAGGCCGTAGGAAGAAAACATGGATGAAACAAAATAACAATTGGTTGAGCAAGTGGGACATCAACTTGCATGATTGCTCTAACACCAATGAGGAAATTAAAAAGTATGTCACAAAAAAGTTCTTGGCTGCCATGTGGACAAAGCAGATTAGGCGAAAAAAAGATCACTATGTCAAAGCATTTAACCCAACTTGGGAGCATGGAGATAAAACTTATTTAGGAGCTACTATTAAGGGTAAAGCACGACTGCTAATTGCTCAATTGGGGACCGGGTCGCATCATCTGAGGTGTGAAACCGGAAGGTGGACTATACCTAAGGAAGCGTGGGAGGATAGAATTTGCATGTTTTGTAGCAAAGGGGTGGTAGAGATCGAATGACATTTTATCATGGAGTGCACGGCTTATGAGGATATTCGTAGTCAATATGAAGGCAACTTGAAGATCAACAACCTGCACGAGCTAATTGATGAAGAAAAAATCATCAAGACTGCTAGTTTTTTGATCAAAATTCACAGTAGAAGATCTAGCATCGAAAAGATTTGGGAGACTCCATAGTTTTGTGGTTCTCGGTCCCTTAGACTTTTTGATCTCGTGGACGACATTAAAATCCCTCATTCATTCATTCATTCATACTGTTTACAATTTATTATTACATATTACTGTTCAATATTTGACTACTTAAATATAGGTATTTCCCTGCAAAAAGGCTATACCATGGCACGCTCATGGCGGCGACTAAATAATGTAGACAGTAACCGGGGAACTCATATTATAAAAGTAGGAATTTCCTACTAGTTTTCCTACTATTATTTAGTAAAAATTCCTGCGACTGCTTGACAAGAATACGGAAAACGCCGGATATCAGCAATAGTTGTGAGAATTGCCTAAAGGTTGGCAAATTTCTTATCAGAAATATGGTACGGGACGGCGTGCATGGATCCCGAGCTCTATGGAATGCATTAGAAGCTCTGGATTGAATCTGCAGCTTTCAAATTTGGAGCTTTGCGCAACTTTACCGAGCAGGCTGTACGTATGACTTTTCGTTTGACGACAATAATAGTGTATGACTTTCTTACCTCCTTTTCTAGTTTAACCCTCGACACAGATTTCGACTAATTTAGAAGGCATGCCGCTTTTGCGTTCCCCAAATTCCGAGCCAGAAAAGGTTAAAATTCACCATTACAAAATAGGTAGGGTTTCCAAATTCCGAGCGAGTAAACAATTGCAGGAAGGTAAGCTGGCAATCGGCATAAATACATGACAACGAAGCGCGTGGCCCAAGGACGGACGAGAAGCAGAAGAATGGTAAGGAAATGTAGAAAAAATACTAGGGTTTGAAAAGAAAACTAGGGTTTGTAGAAAAAAATACTAGGGTTTGTCTGGTGTAAAAGACATGAGGCGACAAAGGGGGAGTGGAGGTGTTGGCATATGCAGAAGGAAGGGAGACAAGGGTTGGAGGCACATGTGGGAGACAGAGATAGCAAAGGGGACAGCGGTACACAGACTCAGCCATGGGGCCCCTGGGGGCTTTGAATGTGCCGCCCTCCGCCCCAACCAAAGAAGCTCCACCATTTAACACAGCGCTCCGTCTCTGCGAACAGCTTCCACGTGACTGTCTTTATCCCTGTCCCGCCTCTGGCGTGGCATTCTCCGTAGCACCATAAGTCAAACGTCGTCTCCCCTGCGCCTCGCCACGCGTGCAGCCGGCATAAGCCGTCGCTTTACTTGACGCAGGAGAATAGATTAATAATTTACCAATTATTGGCAGGCAAAGGCTGGATGAAAAGCCCCAAAACCATGATGGCCAACACACAAAAAAAAAGGGTTTCAGGGTACTTCCCTTGAGGAAAGGAGAGCCTTGTGTTTGTAAAGGACTCCGCAAGGACCATACCTCCCCCTGTTTTTTGTGTCTAATTTCTATATCAGGTTTTGTTCTTTATTGGGAACAGTGGGAACATGAAGCCTGTTTTATTGGTCTATGTTCTTCCATGGTAATGTTAATGTTTTGTGGTTAATTTCTATATTGGGTCTTGTCTTTATTGAGGAACAAGAAGCGTTGTTAAATTAGTCTTTATTGTGGTCTGAAGTCTTGATTTACTAGGCCTTGTTCTAGAGGATAAGTATTGGGATAAATATGTGATAATTGTTATTGTTTTTCTATCTAATTTTTTTAGATCAAAACTTGTTCTTAATTGAGAATTAGAAGCTTTTTTCTTTTAATTCTAGTTCTTGTTTTGACATTGTAAAGATTGTGATGGATACAAGATAATTATGATTGATTTTGTGCCTAATTTTCATATTAGGTGTTGCTCTTGGTTGGGAACAAGAGGCCTTGTTTTATTAGTCCTTGTTCTAGTATGGTAATTGTTGTGAGGATATGTGATAACTACTATTATTTTTTGTGTTTAATTTTTATATTAGGGCTTTCCTTGATTGAGAACAAGAAGCCTTATTTTATTTGTCCTTGTTTTAGCATAGTAACTATTGTGATGGATCTGTGATAACTGTTATTGTTTTTGTGTCTAATTTTTATATAAGGTCTTACCCTTGATTGAGAACAAGAACCCCTGTTCTAAATTAGTCCCTAGTTAGATATGGTGACTATTGTGATGGATATGTGATAATTGTTATTGGTTTTGTGTTTAATTTGTATACCAGGTCTTGTTCTTGATTGGGAATAGGGAGCCTTGTTCTAAATTAATCCCTAGTCTGATGTGGTGACTATTGTGATGGATATGTGGTTATTGTTTTTGTTTTTGTGTATAATTTTTATACTAGATATTGTCCTTGGTTGTGATGGACATGTGATAAATTTTATTGTTTTTATGCCTAATTTTTATATCAAGGCTTTTCCTTGATTAAGAACAAGAAGCCTTGCTTAATTAACCCCTATTGTGGCATGAAATATTAATTTATTAGTCCTTGTTCTAGGACGATAATTATTGTGATGGATACATGATAATTACTATTTTTGTGTCTAATTTTTATGTTAGGTGTTGTCCTTGGTTGGGAACAAGAAACCTTATTTTATCAATCCTTGTTCTAGTATGGTATCTATTGTGATGTATATGTGACAATTATTATTAATTTTTACTCTAATTTTTATATTAGGGCTTATCGTTGATTAGGATCAAAAAGCCTTATTTTATTAGTCCTTGTTTTGGCATGGTAACTATTGTGATGGATATGAGTTGGTTGTTCTCGTTTGTGTCTTGATTTCATATCAAGTATTGTCCCTGATTGGTGACAAGAAGCCTTGTTTATTTAGTCTTTGTTACGACATGAAGCTTTGCTTTATTAGTCCCTATTTTGAGATAGTAACTATTGTGATAGATACATGATAATTATTATTATTATGTCTAGGAACAAGAAGCCTTGTTTAATTAATCCCTATTGTGGCATAAAGCCTTGTTGTTTGTTGGCCCTTGTTTTGGTATGATAGCCCTTGTTTCAGTATGATAGCTATTGTGATAGATACATTATTATTATTATTTTTCCATCTAATTTTTCTATAAAAACTTCTCCTTAATCAGTAAC
Organism: Sequoia sempervirens; assembly: GCA_007258455.2. NCBI lineage: Eukaryota > Viridiplantae > Streptophyta > Pinopsida > Cupressales > Cupressaceae > Sequoia > Sequoia sempervirens. Next base: position 4,301 of record VDFB02042475.1, read on the forward strand.
AAGAAGCCTTGTTTTACTAGTCCTTATTCTAGCATGGTAACTATTGTGACAAATACACAAAAAGCTATTGCTTTTGTATCTAATTTTTATATCAATTTTTGTTCTTTATTGGGAACAAGAAGCCGTGTTTTGTTATTCCATTAGTATGGACTATTACAATGGATACATGATAAATAAGAAGCCTTGTTTATGTTGTATGATAGGAGATAATAGACGAAGATAACCCATGTCCTATTCATTAGGTGAGGATGGGCATGTTACGTATTAAATTTGGCCCTATAGTTGGCCCTATTGTTTCTTTCCGGTTAGAAATCAATTAGAATTCCCCCAACCAGATTCTACACATAACATGCCCAACTACCTTAGAATAGTAGCGCCCCCCCAGCCAACTATATGCTGGTAGGTGGGAACTATAGGGTTTTGGTTCTATTAGTGGAGGTAGATGTTGTTGTTCCAAGGGGCACTTTTCATTAATAAATTAATGTGATGGTAGGAGTTGGCTAGTCAACAATGGATGTAGGAGAAATCCTAGGTCATAGTTTGAGCAAAAACCTAGCATCCATTATTTCCTTTTAATAAGTTTTGTGGAACTTTGTCTCACACCTTGTGAGACTCATTACATCTACTTTTGTGGCTATTTTATTAAATAGTGTTGGGGCCCTTTAATCCCTTTTTATCTATATCAAAAACTATTGTGATGTATACATGATAATTGTTATTTTTTTTAGTCTAATTTTCATATTAGGGCTTGTATTTTATTGGGAACAAGAAGCCTTGTTTTATTAGTCCATGTTCTAGCATGGCAACTATTGTAATGGATATTTGATAACTGTTATTAATTTTGTGTCTATTTTTTTTTATCAAGTCTTGTCCTTTATTGGAAACAAAAAGCCTTGTTTTATTAGTCCATGTTCTAACATAATAACTACTCTGATGGATATGTGATAATTGTTATTATTTTTGCAACTATTTTTTATATTAGGGCTTCTCCTTGGTTGAGAACCAAAAACCTTGTTTTATTAGCCCCTGCTATTCTATGGTAACTATTGTGATGGATATGTGATAAAATGTTACCTTTTTGTGTCTATTTCTTTCATCAAGTGTTGTCTTTGATTGGGAATACAAAGCCTTGTTATATTAGTCCCTATTTTGGCACAATAACTATTGTGATGAATATGTGATAACTATTATTATTTTTGTGTCTAATTTATATATCAGGGCTTGCCCTTGATTGGGAACAAGATGCCTTGTTTTATTAGTACCAACTCTAGCACAATAACTATTATGGTGGATGTGTGATAAATATTGACAAAAAATCAATATTGTTTCTAGTATGCATGCTAGGGCCTAAGTCCAACTATCCCCTTTTCTTCTCTTCTTGGAGCATAGTATACTAAGAAATTACTTTTTATAGTTCTACTAAATTGTAGGACTTTCATCAAATCTTCCTTTATAGTGCATAGTTAGTTATGAAGCATGTTAGTCCTTTCATTTTAGAGTTTTCTCTCCTCCTTGAGAAGGTAGAACTTTCTCACAACTTGTCCCATTGTCCATTATTAGCACTTAATGAGGGAGGGGGGCCATCAAACTCATTTAGTTGAAGATAATCTAATTTAGTTTTGAGCCTACTATTTACATTGAAAAACCATTTCATAATATTATGTTGTAACTCTAAGTTAATCTCCAATTGTCCCACTCAATCTTTCCTAACTCCCCACATAGACTAAATCTATAAATAATTGCCACACTCTAGAAAGCATAATCTCATAAAAAGGACACTCTCCTTAATAGCCTCCTAGTATAACTTTTGAATCCCATGGATTGATTACTATCAACCTACAAAACCACATGAGTCCCCTTACTAGATTTGAACTTCTTACATAGCAAGTCCTTCATACTCCCTATAAACATATCATCTTCTTCAATCTTGTCAAACTTTTTCTTAGAAAAATCAACCTAATCTCAAGGCTCACTAGACTTAGGCAAGGTAAGCTTGGGAAATTTAATTGTAATTTTTCTCAAGCCACTCTTAGTAGCACCACGTGTTAAAATTTCAAGGAAGTTGGAAGGGCCAAGGGGGAATTTAATCCTTACTATCATCCATAACAAATATTTGGGGAGGGCCTACCATGCAAAGCATGGTTAGCTAAAATATAAATTAAAACATGGTATATGAGCATCTCTAATTTTACCAACTTAACAATATTAATAAAAAATAACTTAAGATACATCAGAAAGAAGAAATGAAAGCTAATTAGATATTATGCTTGCTTGGTTTTTCATGTATTTCATCATCATTTCTTATTGTTTTTATTTATTTTATTTTTCTCTTTTGCAAGCCATGGTGGAGGTGTCTAAGGATGGGATTCTATTTGATAAATGCACAGGGGACCTCTATAGCTCCAAAATTTCTTCCTCCTAACTATTTTGAAAACTCCCATTCATGTCACCCTATGAAAATAGTTTTTAAACATGTAAAACATAGAGAGAGCTTGATTTGCATTCCATAAAGGTTCAAGTACATGTACACTATCCCATATGAATTTTTTCCAATATCCAAATCATTGGTAGCCTTTGGTGGAACATTATTTGAAAAAATCCAAGGTGATAATGATTAATAGGGAAAACCATTCTCTATTTCATTTACTTAGTCTATGCTAATTTTAGTTGGGTTGTAGACCCAATGTCATGTTTAGGAACAAGAACTTGTCTAGAAATGTTTCAGGGTTGATGACATGTGTAGGGTTTATAGTAGGCGATTGAGGGGTTAAGGGGGTTCAATATTTAGTTAAATTGACTAGATTGGGATGTTAACTATAGGGACAATTTAAAAAGGTTATGTTTTAGAGAAGAGTTTGGATCTTATGAATTTATTCATTGTGAATTGATTTGCTAATTTTGTGTTAGCCTAAGCATACATCTTGTAATAATCAGGAACTGCATACACAAATGTGTGTAAGAATAGGGTTTCAAGATCAAGTTGTTAATATAAACATACAATGGATAAAAAGAAGAAATTATCGTGTGTGAACTATGATGAACCTTTTTGTGAGTTGCTTGTCAAACGAGAGAGGTAAACATAGAAATTAGGTGTGTGAGATCTAGGAAAACCTTACACATTTCAAGTATGTTCCTCAACTTTGGAACTACATGCTAGTTTCATGGTCATGTTGGCTAGGATTGGGATAACACAATTGGAAAAAAAATTGTGACTAATCCTTTAATTTATTGCAACAACAAATGAGTAGAATCCCCCCTAGTGGCACCTCTAATGAAATCTACAATAGAATTATTTTATAAATACAATGGCATGGTCTTGGGATTATCCACTCAATGACACAAATCAATACAATGGCATGGTCTTGGGATTCTCCACTCAATGACACAAAAATCATGTATTGAGTATTTTTTTATTAGACAAGCAAGGAAGGGCCTTGATCCCATACAACAACTAAAAACAAAGCAAAAACAGTACAAAAAAATAGGTTGGCAAAACAACAACCAACCAAACAACAAAACAACTAAACATTAACAACACTAGCCAACCTTATAGGACCATACATGGACATACAAGCTAGAATATTACCATCAAGGCATGTAGGCCTCTTATCATCATAAAAAACATATGGCAAAAAAAGGCTACAAGCCATAAAGATAAGTCTAAATAGTTTGAACAACATGATTAAAAGTCTTAATAAAACTATTTTAAAAAGTAGCCAACCTAACTAAAAACCAAAAAGCAACATAATTGTATAACTTCTTTTTTTTTGAAGTAGTAATTAGCTCCCAGTTATCCCCAAGATCAGAGATAAACTCCTAGTCATTGTCCCTAGCATTAGCAATATCTTTATCTTCCATCAACTTCTCTTTCCTCTTGAGTTGTTTCTTGATTTTAGTTTACCTCAAAATAGTTCCAACAACATCACGTTTCATTAGGCCATCCATAACCATCAGTATGTAAATTGCACTTTCCATCTCTTCCATTTTAACCTGCAAAATATTTATTTGATTTATCAAATCACCTTTAGTAACATTCTTTATATCATCCATCGGGGGAACAGAGAAGTCCTTACCAGTCTCTTCTTGACCTGCCACAACACCAGCCTCAATAACATCATCATCTTCCACATACTCCTCATCTTCCATTGTATTGTCCTTCTCCTCCATTTCTTTCTCGTCCCCTTCTTTCTCACTATAATCCTCACTTTCAGTCCCTTCACTTTCATCATCATTCACCACTTCAAACTCCTCACTAAAAGAGAATGCTACATCCTCCCTATCAAGAGTAATTGTTTTCCTTTATCCTTATCCCCCTTCTCCACAAAAGCAACTTCCGTTGGGCTAGTGGACCTCCTCCCACCTTTATTAGAAGCACATAAACCTTCATCATCCTTGATGATAGTAATGATATTATCATTTTTTAGGGTTTTTTGGTACTAGCTTTTTTCTTTTAGGAGGTTCCAACATCAAGGGGGAATGTTTCCCATTTTTTGGGGTAGACTTGAACAATTTCATTTCCATAGCAAGTAGAGCAGGTTTAGGCTTAGGGTTCTTATTTTTAGAGGAAACTTTTTTACTTCCAAAAGCATGGTCATTATCAGAAGATGAAGGCTTGCAACCAATAGGCTCGATCCTGATAGTGGAATTTTGAGTTTTTTGATCATAAGGAAGATTAACATTCTCAGGAGGGTTAGCATTGTTTAGAGAAACATTCTTGGGAGGGATATCATAACCTAAATCTGAAGGGTTTCCATGTGGATTATTTGCGAACACATATTTATACAAAGCCATAATAAGGCCTTGATGCAAGGGTGGGGACACACCTTTCTCAATGCTTTGTTGTAGGGATGAGAAAAGATAGAAAGGAATATTGGTTTCCTCATTGTGACTAAAATGATAAGCATGCACAGTCATATAGCGAACCTTGAGCGTAAAAATAATGCATTACATAGAGGCTTACCACAACTTATGGTGGAGGGAGGTCGAGACAAGCATATCCATTCTAAATTATTTTGAGGTTCTCCCCTTTTTCAAATAAGCTATCCACAAATCTCTAATGTTCTCCATTGTTCTTCTTAACTATCTTCATCCCCTCATTGGCTAGCCCCGTAGTCTCTACAATCAGCTGAGGCATGAACAAAAAGTTAATAGTGTTAATAGACACTTGACCTCCCCACCATGAGTTGATGAATTTAGAGGTTAGAGTGTTATTGTATCCTAGCATAGCTTGGAAGGACGCCAACCTAACTTTTACAAAAATCTCCCATAACTCCACATTTTACTTCAAACTGCCATAATTCACCAGCTTCATTCTCTTTTGAGGACCACCCATTTTCATATAATGTAGGCTATTGTTACCCTTCTTTCTCCCAAAACACTTATTCAAACCCAAAACTACCACCTTATCATTGGTATAGAGAGCTCTGTAATTGTAGAATAGCATAGATAATATGAAACATTTATCACCAGAATGCCAAGCTAACAGTTGCCAAAGAATAATAAGGTGGAGAACAATCCAAAGAGTTTTCAAGTTATGATTGTTCGTAACATCTTTGGTAATAATTAAATCATATTTACCAAACCCCTCCTTGATAGAATATGTAGAAAGGATGTAAAACACACGGGATATGATAGACACACGAGAAAAGACCAATATATCACAATGTAAGCTGACCTTTTTAAACTAAGAACCCTTAATAGTAATGCCTTCATTAATGGCATCATCATACCATTTTCTTCTTCCCCCCATTGGATCTTTCTCTGATCTAAATTGGAACATGGTTGGAACTGAATTATATTCATAGGTAATCTTTGTAGTGTTGTAAATTGTCACTCTTAACAATTTCACATTATGTTTGACTCTCTTAAGTGCTTGTACCCAATTATGCTTATTTATTACCTATTTAATTGCTATTTTTGGGAAATAAAATAAAATATTATTTAATGAATATATAAAAATAAAAATAGGGTTGGACTAGGGCACCCCAGTGCCCCTATCCATCCTAATCAGGTCCTAAATATCATATTTTATTTTTGGCATCAATATGTTTATAAATTAAAAATCATAATTTGTTAGCTTGACATAGAAATTAATGTGAAATATGTTGAAACTCATATAAATATAAGACTTTCCCTCCATTTGAACATTTAAGAAATTTGAATATCTTTTGAGCATTCTAAAGAAAATTAAAGTGATTTCAAGAGAAAAATAAACAACATATCTACAACACTCTTTTAACCAATTCATGTCTACAACACATCAACAAATTCATGTTTACACATAGTAAGATGTTTCATATTTTAAGTTTACTATTGTTATAAGCACTAATATTTGCAAGATCTTCAACCACTCATCAATTTCTCCTTGTATGAGATGAGCGAAATGACTTTAGTTCAACAAGGAATGTAGATCTAAGTGGTAAGTTACAACATTGTCATTTATCATTCATTTTTATCCATTTTCCTCTAGTCTCCAAATAGTACGTGATTTATATCTTTATTATCATAGTTGCTTGTGGAGGTGGAAACACCAAAATGAGGTTTGACCAAGCAATCTCCTATACAAAACAACCCTTCTTCCCTTTTCCTTCTAGTAGATTATAGCTCTAAAGTGGATCGAAGAGGATTGAAGATCTCAAAGTATCAAAACCCTAAGACAAGCATTCAAACACATTCTCTCATTGAATTAGAACAAAGTTGATAATTGACAAACTATCAAACTTCAGACTTGAATTTTCACAGTCAAAGGCTTGTAGAAGTTGTTGTACCTGCACTTATTTTCAAATATGGGAATTCAACATCTTCAAACTAGGGTACCCAATGCCCTAGTCTACTCAAATCAGCCTCAAGTTCATATCATAGGTGCCCATTTGTTTGCACTACCTAGATATGCTTTCAATTTTTCAATCTCTATTTTACATTTTCTAGAATTTGTGATAGTCCCTCTCTTTATTCTTAATCTACCTAATTGGTAATATCAATATCAATCATCTCATCATCAATCCACCACACAAACAAGACCAAAACCTTGACCAAATAATCTGGCTCTTCCTTGAGGACAACAACCAAATAGTTTCTCTTGGTCATTTGTGTCCCCCAATGTCCCATGGTGGAATGAGTGATTTAGGTTAGCCATTAGCCTTAGATCCCATTTCACTATATCACATTTTGGTGAACCTAACCTCTCCTACACTTGCAATTTTTTTGATGCATACATCATTTATTTTGTAATCTAATTAAATATTATGTTATATGAAAGGCTTGTTGCTCATGTCCATGTATATCATGTTTAAATTTTGGAAGCAAAGAATATCATTATTCTTTCCATAGAATATAAAGTATAAAGCATTTTTCTTAGTGTAGACATCCAAATTTGGACACTTTCATTTGTCCAAATTTATCCCATTTCATCTAAACATCCTCTTATTTGCATTAATTAAGTAATATTGTTGTTATTTAATTAATATCCTTAAATTCTTCTAAATCCCTAAGGTATTTAGTTAATAATTAAATACCTTACCCTTTTCCTCAAAATAAATAAATAAATAAGACATTTATTTAATTTCTCACATGTCACATTCCCTATAATCTTCACTTAATCCTAATCCATCTTCTAATCTCATCATTAGGGATGTGCACATGTCTAATCCTTGATTAGGATGTGTCACATCCTCCAACTTTTGCAAGTTGGATCCTAATCTTCATTAGTCACTAACTGTCTTCTAATCACTGATTAGCTGGTCCAATCAGCATCTTGGTCAACTCTTTCTCATCCCCCAAGGAATTTTTAATTCTTTTTTGTCTTCTCCATGTGAATTTAAAATTCATTTTTATTCTTCCAAGGAATCTCCTCTTCCCTATGTGATCATTGAGAGGTCACATCAGTCACATCCCAAGGTACTTTCAAAGTATTTGTCCTTCTTCCACATCACTTGTCTTTCTTCCACATCATTTGTACCCTTTCCATCTCACCATGTCCTTTGGACACTCCATCCTCTACATGGAAATATGTGAGGGCTTGTGAGTCCTCAACTCACCACAGCCCTCCATCTTTGGACATGGTGGCTCAATCCTGACCGTTGAATTATCTAGAGAATTCATTTTTTTTTATAAATAACCCCCTTCTCCTTCTTTCATTTATATTAGGAATTTTATCACACTTATGCTCTCAAGCCATCATCAAGCAAATATTTTGCATTCAAGAAATTTCATATTTAGCTCTCATCCTCTTGCATCCATCTTGCTCACTTTGTCACATACCCACTTTCATCATTTGCATCTTTCATTGCATCTTAACCACCTTGCATCCATTTTTCATCACATTGCCATCAAATGAGCAACCAACCAAGCTTCAATCAAGGGCCAACTAAGGAGATAAACAAAGATAAAAGGTATAATCACTCTTGATTTATCTTTTATTTTGTTTGTGTTCAACTTAGGCTAATCTTGAAGTGGTCTAGTGTTCTTTACTTTGCATTTCTTAGTTTGTTTTGCATATTTAGGAGTATAAACACTTCAACACATTTCTGGCACGCCCGGTGGGACCCACAAATGGGTCATTTTTACTCTCACGTTTGTTTTTTTTGACATTTTGTAGGTTTAGGTGACACAGAGGGGTGACTAGGCCTTGACAGAGGTGAACAGGCCTTGTAGAGGGGCGACTAGACCTTGACAGAGGAAACCAGGACCTGCAGAGGGGCGACTAGGACTTGCAGAGGGGCAACCACGCACAGACACAAACACCTTTCTAGGAGAGAACAATTAGTTTCACTCTCTATTTTGGAAACAAAGGCGACTAGACCCTCAAATAGGCGACCAGGACCTGTAGAGGGGTGACCAGGTCCAAACAGAGCTGTTTGAGGTAAAAATAGTTGTTTAAGTCATTTTCGGGGCTTGTTTTCTATCATTTTGATTTAAATTGACCCCCTAACTTGTGTTTTTGGTGATTGTAAAGGTTTTTTACTAACATTTGTGTAGTTATTTCGTGCTTAACAAAGATTAGAGGCTAGACTACTAACACATTTGTTATAGGATTAAAGGACCAAGACATTTAGTTAGTTGTTTGCTTTCATTTTTGCACTAATTAGGTACATAGTCTAAGTAGGGGAGTCAATAAATTGTGTGCTTTGTTTGTAAGTAAGATATTGACGTATTCAATCCCTTTGCACCATTTGGCGATCCTGGGTGAAGAGAAATCATAGCTTACTTAAGTTCTTTACGTTACCCAAGGGGGCGTTACATCATTCAAGCTTTCTCCTTGCACTTCGTGTGAGCCTGGAGAGTAGCCGAAAATGGTTAGCATTATTTTCTTAGCGGGACCTACTTGAGGATCTCATCACCCCAAAGGATGATCCCAACCATGTGTACCAGCGAGGTATATAAAGGGGGGAGAGCCAAAGTTGTCCCCCAATCCAATCACGTGTCTGGTGGAGCGTCAAAGCTAGGGTGATACCTAGATAGACGTGAAGAGTTGGTCTGAGCCTTTAGTATCTCATTGGGGTTCTTGACTCAAGCTTGTGATGGGCTGGTATTCACAGTTGTGCCTCACGTACTGAATGTATATCGAGGACTCCCTAGATCGCCTTGTTTAGCCTAGTTAGAGGACCTTGTTGGCCATACCCTTCATACTAATCTTAGGATTGTGTTGTTTAAACTATCTTTTCTGTGCAAAACTAGTGCATATATTATTAGTCAAGTCGGCCATACCTTTTGCTTGTTGTTTGCAGTATTTTCTCTCCTTTTCAATAGCCATTTTTCCTAATTCAAGTTTAGTTTTGTCAATAGGGGCACCCATGCCCCGAACAGGGGCAACCTCGACCTCAAGAGGGGTGACCCTGCCCTCTGTCTCAGTCATTTTCCAATCTATTTGAGTCAAAATTGTTCGTCTTTCACTCAGAGGGGTGACCAAGCCTAGTCTAGGAGCAACTAGGCCCTAAGATAGGCGACCACACTCTAGGAGGGGCGACCATGACCTGAGGAGGGGTGGTCATGCCCAAATAGGTGTTTTTGCATCTTAAACAATTGTTCTCGCCTCACATTCGGTTGTTCCGCCAGTTCTTTTGCTCGTTCCATGCATCTGTGAGTCTATTCCCTCATTCCATGAGCCTGGTAGTCCATTTAGATAATTCATTTCATTTGAGGAACCCATCTCATCGTTCGGGGAACCCATTGTGTCATTCGGGGAACTCGTTTCATCATTTTATTAGTCGTTCTCTATCATTTTTTATCATTCTCACCCATTCCCTAGAATAGGTAGCCTTGCCCCTTAGAGGGGCGACCACACCCTCAACAGGGGCGGCCAGGACTTGCAGAGGGGCGACTAGGCCCTGAAATGAACATTTTTGGCTTGCTTTTTCATCTATTTTGTCATCGTTCTTTGTCGTTTTCGATCGTTCTCTCTTGTTCCCTAGAATAGGTAGTTTTTCCCCCTAGTTGGGTGACCATTCCCTCAATAGGGGTAGCGAGGACTTGCAAAGGGGTGACCAGGCCCTGAAACGGGCATTTTTTATTACTTTTATGACCATTTTGTCAGTTGTTCTCTATCATTTTCTGTTGTTCTCACTCATTCTTAAGAATTGGTGACCTTTCCCCCTAATTGGAAGACTACACCCTCAATAGGGGCAGCTAGGACCTGTAGAGGGGCGACTAGGCCCTGAAACAGGAATTTTTGGCTTGCTTTTTTGTCTTTTTTGTCATCGTTCTTTGTCATTTTCAATAATTCTCACCTGTTCCCTAGAATAGGTGACCTTGCCCCCTAGTTGGGCAACCACGCCCTCAACAGGGGCATCTAGGACCTATAGAGGGGTGACTAGGCCTTGAAACGGGCATTTTTGCTTGCTTTTTCGACCGTTTTGTTAGTCGTTCTCTATTGTTCTCATTTGTTCCCTAGAATAGGTGGCCTTTCCCCCTAGTTGGGTGATCATGCCCTCAACAGGGGCAGCTAGGACTTGCAGAGGGGGGACCAGGCCCTAAAATGGGCATTTTTGCTTGCTTTTTCTACCATTTTGTCAGTCGTTTTCTGTCGTTCTTGTCCATTCTTTAGAATAGGTGATTTTTCCCTTAGGTTGGGAAACCTCGCCCTCTAGTTGGGTGACTGTGCCCCTTGGATGGGTGATTTAGCTCCAAAAACAACCAATCCCTTCTTCCATCTAAGTTTTCTCCTGTTTTCAGTGAATAGGTTTGTGCCACCTTCTTGAGTAAGTTTTCCATCAGTTTGGGAAAATTTGTTGCCTGAACAACTAATCTTGTCTCCCATTTAGTCAATCCATTTATCCATCCCACACATCTATCTTCTCATTCTAAGAGTCAATCTCCCCTTCTGAGCATCCGTTTCCTCGTTCTGAGTATCTACTCATCCATTCTGAGCTTTTGTATCCTCATTCTGAGAAGTTAGTCTACCCTTTCAAGCATCCATTTCCTTGTTCTGAGCATCCATTCCCTCATTCTGAGTATTCCTTCATCCGTTCTGAGCTTTTGTCTCCTTGTTCCGAGAGTCAGTCTACCTTTCAAGCATCCCTTTCCTCATTTTGAGCATCCATTCCCTCATTCCGAGTATTCCTTCATCTGTTCTAAGATTTCATCTCCTCATTCTAAGAATCAGTCTACCCTTTTGAGCATCCCTTTCCTCATTCTAAGCATCCATTCCCTCATTTCGAGTATTCCCTCATCTTTTCTGAGCTTTCATCTCCTCATTCTGAGAGTCAGTCTACCCTTTTGAGCATCCCTTTCCTTGTTCTGAGCATCTGTTTTCTCATTTCGAGCATCTGTCTCCTTGTTCTAGGTATCCATCTACTTGTTCTGCAAGTTTGTTTACCCGTTCTGAGGGTCCGTCTAATTGTTTCGAGAGTCCAAAAACCAGATAGGTGATCCCGTTCTAAGAGGGGCGACTAGGCCTAGTCCTTTCCCTCTAGTCCATTTTCATCTTCCATTCACTGGTGATCTTCACTTCAGTCCATCTACAGGTCATCCATTGATCATCTAAATCAAATAGGTACACCTTAGAACAACTCTAGGTTACGTATCCATCATCATTTTCTTGATCCAAATCCCCTAAAATTCATTTTAGAGGTTATTATCTAAATTAACTTAGGTGTCTGCATTCGATTGACATCACTCACATCTGCTCAGGATTGTCATCTATCTTGAGTCGGTTATCATCTTCAGCCCAATCAATCTGCTTTTAATCTCAAGGTGGATTTAGTGTCACAATCGTCTATTTATCCTTTTATCCGATCAATCAATGCCTTAAGTCACCTAGGGTGATCTTTGAACGTGGTTTAGAATCCCTTTCATCATCCTATCTAATCCATCATCCAATCTTATCAAATCATCTCATCAATCAATCTTATCCAGTCTAATCCCATCACATCCTCCAATCATCCTAATCTGAGCTTTGATCCAGTCCCAATCTGAGCTTAAATTACAATATGAGCTTTAGTCCACCTACAACCAAGATCTCCTCATATCGAAACAAATCTTTACCTTTTCATCATCTTTTCTTTCCTTCTAGTCATCTATTCCCATCTTTTCAATTCGTATCCATCCCATCTGACATCATGAATCCTTATCCTCGATCGAAGCAACCAAAAATTGTAGTCAAGGGGAATCCTAATTACGTTGACAATGATAACGAAAGTCTTGTTGATCAAGATGTATACGACATAGATCCCCTTGACGCTATCATTGCTAGCAAGCTTTCCCCAAGTGTCATCCAAAATCCAATCACCTCTCCGAGCTATCCCGTTACGTCTCCACCCACATCTAATAACACTCCTTATGCTACATTTTGTTGTGCCCTTAGCACACACACCCCATTCGGAAATGGGGACCCTCATTTTCTTTGGCCTTGTCGGGTCATTTTTTGTCGTCGCCTCATTTTGCATGCCCCATTTTGATGTCTCGGGTGGTCAACGTACATTCGAAACCTCATCTTAAGCTGACCATACTTCTCCCTTTTAACTTTGTCAAGTTATGGCACCTTGCGGGGTCTCTCTGGCAGTTTGCCTCTACTAGCGGCCTTGGGTCCAGCTAGGCCCACCCCTTCGGGTTTCCCTGGCCGGGTTTCCTTGTTGTGTCTACCGTCCCGAATGGTGAATGGGTTCCACCTTCCCGAACCCTGGGTCCCGGCCCCCTGATTTCCGTCCCTTTAAATTTACAAAGTTTTGGCTGCCTTCGAACCTTCTGGGCCTAAGCCTCCGGACTTCCGTTTCCAGAATTCCATGAGGGCTTCGTCATTCCCGACGATGAACCTCTGGCAGAACTCTGCCCTCTGGGACCCGACCTCCCCTTCGACATCGAGGATTTCTGAGTAGAATTTTCCAAATGACCGCCGCCCTACGTCCTCCCTACCGCCGGACCCCGAACCTCCCCCCGTTGTCTGCGAATTCAAAACCCACCAACCAATTGCTATGTCATACGTGCATTTAATGAGGCCATTAATGGCGGTGGGGGTATAAATATCTTGCCCAAACCTGTCATTCTCACTTGTCAGTGTTGTAGAGAGAGGTCAGAGAACTTGCCAGAGGAGTCTACCATCTTCGTCAATCATTGCCCTCGCACCCGTTGCCGTCACCTGCCGATCGTGGGTGGATTTCACACCTTGCCGCATCGAGTGTCTGAGGTAGGTTTACTGTTTTCCCTCCCGAGCAATGTTTTCATGATTTTAAAGGTTTTAAATGAACAACACGAGTTAAAGGGGACATGTGATTGATAAAGCATAATGCGACGCACAAAACCCATGTTTTTGATTCCTTAAAGAACCTCCAAACTATCCTCGAGCCCCCTCCAGAACTTCACCTTGCCGTGGCTGTTCATCGCCCAGGGGCGTTCTCATCCTTCGGGCCCGGGTTTCCTCTTGGTAGTCAAAAACACAACACAATGAGCATTTTCCACAACAACTATTTGACCCCTCGGGCCTGGCTCCTCGGACCTTCATTGTCCCTTCGCCGTCGAGGTTGGAAGCTTGAAACCCCAAACTTGGCCGCCGTTTTTGCTCTTCGGGCCTGAACCACTGGACTTCCATATCCAGAAGTCCTTAAAGATGCTGCCGTTCTAGACGGCGGAGTCGCCACGTCCGCCGAGCTCTGGAGTCCACCTCTCCCTTCACCGTCGGCTTTGAATTTGAACGCAACCTTTCATCACCCTGTTGGGTCCCAACCCACGGACTTCCGTCCCATCTTCGCCATTCTAAATGGTGAATCTTCTGCGACCTTCCGCCTCCCGGGCCCCGGGCCTCCATTAGCTACTTGGAGATGGCATTAAAATTTAACATCCTCTCTACTTCCAGGATCCGGCCTCCTGATCTTTGTCCCTCCTCCGCCATTTCGAAAAGGAAATTCGCGCCCGCCCTTTTGAGTTCCGGGCTCTGCCTCCCTGCTCGTCGTGGAAGCTAAAATTGAAATCTGACGTCCGACCCTAATGTTGGGTCCGGTCTACTGGGCCGCCCCCTCCAGACTTCTGCTCGACAATTGCTATCTCAAACGATAAAAGTCCAATGGAGACCCGGCCCCTTTGGCCCGATCACTTAAAATTTGCAAAATTGTTGGCCGCCCTTGGACCCGCCGGGTCCCGAACCCTGGGGTTCCACTCCCGGAACTTCGTTTCTGCTCGGACGTTCCAAATGGCCAACTCTAGATGACTTTCCGGCCTCATACCTCCGGTTGCTCCCAAATCAATCCAAATGAGCTGAAATTTAAAATCCAATCTCGACCCACGTGCTTAAATTCGACCCTCTTTGTTATGATCCCTTCAAACCGTCAAAATTTGGTTGTGAAGGATCTCCCGGGTCGCTCTTCCCCGTTTTCCCTTTGAAAACAACATTCCTCCTAGGGAAGTCTGGCCCTCCAGGCTCGGACTGTCCAAAGTCCCTCAATCAAAAGACCAATGGCATCGGGAGATAAAAGTACCATTTTATGAACGATAGATTTCTTAAAATTGATTTCATCCATACAATTTTAACTAACATAAAGACTTTCAGGATTAGTTACACTGACCGCACTTTTTCTTGCAGAATATATAGAATCGGATGTGGGACCTTCGGGGGCAGCTGTGGAAAGGGACAAAGGAAAGAAGTCTGGCAAGATTCCTCAAAGAAAAGAGGATAAGGACAAAATGAAATACCAGTTCCAGGGTGAACCTCTGCACTCAAAGGTTACCATGGATTAGAAGGAAATCACCGACACCAATGTTGGTCATGTCGATATTGACGAGTTTACACAAAGGGTCAGAGTCAATCCGACAACAAAGAACGCGAGGCTGATCAGACAAAGTGGAATTGCAAAAGCTGCGGGCTTCCCTCCATCCCTCATGGCCTCTGAATTGGTCATGGCATGTAGGCAGGCATATCAATTGGACACAAGGACCATAATTGACAGAGATGGTAACATTCTCACCAACATGTCGACTGAAGGAATCACAAAGACCTTCCATATCCCCACTTTCCAAGAAATGGAAACACCTACCACAGACGAATGCCAGGCAGCATGGGATGATAATCCGGCAGGCTGCAAAAGGTTAATAAATCAGCATTGGCTTAAAGAAAAGCGGGGCAGCGCTGCAAAGGTTCCTCACGAACTCTTTCGTAGTGATTTCCATGTAGATTACCATGACCTGGTCACAATGCTAAGCAGGGTTATGGATCTTCCTACGGCTGCCTTCTTTGAGGAGTGGATGGTGTACTTTATTGAGCAGATCCTCCGTGGGAATGAAGACGTTACCACAAAGACCTCATTTTATTGGGGAGGTATAATAAGTGACTGCTCCCATGAGCAGATTTTCAATGTGAAAAAAAGTTCAAATTTTTACATGACTTCATATCCCGTCTACTCCTTGGCAGACTAGAGACAGTACAACGGGTTGTTTGTGGCACCCGATGAGGAACAGGGTCGAAGACTGAAGGCCTATAGCATGTACCCCCAGCTCTAGTACCGAAACTTCAAGAAGGAATATTGCAGGGTAAATAACGCCTTCATTGTCCATATCATCAGAATGATTGCTGGGGACTTTGAGAGGAGGGTTTCCCACAGTGCTCGGGAATTCTTGAAGCAATATGCCTTCCTCTTCATTCAATATCCAAAGTTCACATACATTCATGCCCAAGGCTTCACCGAAAGGCCAAACAAGTTGCCTCGATACCCCAACGACCGGATCATCCTATTGGAGCTTTCTCGACAACTCCAACACATACAGGTGGTCTTTAGTGGCAAACACGTAGCAAGAATCTCTTATCCCTTGACCCTTATTGGTCATGGCATGTATAAATTACAAACTTCCCAGTGCATTGGTAACTCTGAGAAAGAATTGAAAGATTATCATTTTTACATGCACACTGCTCGCCCACGAATGGACCCATATGGGCATTTAAGGAAGGCACTAGGACCGGGGTTCGCTCATCTGCACCACATTGAGGATTTTTGGGGGGATTTTCAGGATGATAAGGAAGTGCGTGCAAGGAACTATATGTGGATGATTGCGCATTTTATAAGGAAGGTGCAACCATTTCCCATACTAGATCAAGTCGAAGAAGAGGAAAGCACCATAATGGATCCCAGGTACCCCGCAGTCACCAACTTTCTGATACCAACAATAGAATGGGATGAACAAGAGGTCGATGACCTCGATATTATAACCAAGTCAATCCTGGCCTGTATCAAAGAATGGATGGATGGTTAGGTGGCTCGATTAAAACAACAAGGGGTGGTCCTGACATACGAAGGAATCAAGAGTGAGTCAAGTGCCACAGAGGACACCGTTTCCACCACTTCAACGGGCAGGACATCTAAGTCTCCTCCTGTTACTAGATCCAAGAAGAGGAAGGAGATAGAAATAGAGCAGTCTCCTGATCCCAAGGTTTATACAAAGAAGGATCTAGGAGGCTCACCCTCCAAAAGACTTAAGCAAACAGGGGCACAGTGGAGCAACCCTTAATCCAAGAAAAAGAAGCAAAAGGTGTGGAGCAATTAAAACCTCTTTTGGCCCTCACTACTTTGAATGCCCCATTATCTACCTACCTAGCTATGGTCGCTACATCCCCGCCAACAGTGGACATCTCTGTCCATCTTGCCCATTCACCTCTGACCGAGCTTGTGATAGTAATTGAATCTTCCTCCGCTGTGACTACTCCTCCTTCCTCTGCTTCCATGTCACCCACTACATCACTCCCATTAGTTGCAAGGTCGGCACCAATACCCACTCCCACCATGCCTGAGGCCCTCTCAAGACATATGTAGAATCTCCCCTCCGAGCTTTCCCAGATCCTTATGGATCCCACTCTTCAAGTAGCGCTTGCATAGGTCCTCGCTACTACTAAACCTTCGGAACCTCCGACAGGGCCACCGACTATGGAGGCCACCATGCTAATCTCTGAGGAATGGGAGAGGCGAGAACAAGAGGCCTCAAAGCCTTTTGAAGAGGAGGCTGATTAATACCACGAGCACTTGGAGTATGAACACCACACTATTGACAAGGTGGCCTACGAGGAGGAAGGAACAGGCTCTTCTGAGAGCGGAGATGAGGAGGAGAATGCTAGTGGTAGGGTCATCGTGTAGGCTTTCGATGATGACTTTGAGGAAGAAATGGCCCGGAAGCCGAAGGGTACTGAAAAAGAGGCAGAAAGGTCCCCCCTTGAAGAAGAAGGACAACAACAGGAAGATAAACCTGAGGATGAGGCTCAAGCTGTCAAGAGCATCAAAATTGGGCAGCCCGAGGAACACCCACACAAGGTTGGGCTAACTGAAGAAAAGGAGGGGAAGGAAATGGAAGAGAAAGAAAGTCCCATGCAACAATTATCTACCAAGCCTCCTATTAAGCGCCTTGTGTTCATCCAGGACTTTGATGAAGAAGAAGGAGATATTGCCAAAGCAAAAGAAAGGGCCCTAGAAGATAAGAAAGCAAAAGCCTTGGCCAAGAGGGGCGAAGGTGATCGTGGATCACCTAAAGAGAAAGCTGCTATACTTAAATGGCTGGAGGGGCAGCTTGAAAAGAAAACTCCTGTGCTAAAAGACCCGAGAGCAAGACTAGAGGCTATCTTAGCCCAAGCACAGATCACAACAAGAAAAGAGAAGAAGCCTAAGATCATATCCACGATAATGATGGATGCCTCTAGGTCTTGAGCCGTGCAAATAACAATGCCTGTGGTGGGCCAGGAGGGAATAACCTACAACATCTCCACCATGGATCTAGGAACCACTAGCAGGGACTAGAAGGTGGAGCACCTTGAAGAATCAGTGGCTATGGTGGTGCATCTAATAAAGCAGGATAAGGTATCGAAGGATGAGCTTAAAGCAAAAGTAGCCGCTTTGACAGATTACATCCAGCAGTGGTCCTCGGTGGATGACCTGCTTACCACGTCCATGACCCCACCCCAACTACTATCTAAAGAACATATTGATAAGATGGAGAGAAGGAAAAACTTGGAAAAGACTACAGAGGGCTGGTTCTGACATGTCCTGTATGTCGGGAACATGGGTATAAGTTGGGCTGTTCGAATAGCCAACAAGTTCTTGGATTTGCTACAATCTTTGGAAAGCACAAGGAAACTCTGCATCGACTTCCCTACTACATACAACTCAACCTTTCCAAAAATTGAGGCTATTCTTCAGTTGCCAAAAGCCACATGGGAGAAGGAGTTTGCTTTCAACAAAGATGATCACTAGTTGATGGATGTGTGGCGGCGAGACTTTGACAACAGGAAGGAAAGGTTGGAGCAAATAATGAGTAAAGTGGATCCGGATATCAAATGGATCAAAGATATCAGAGCGAAGTGCACTCATTATCTTAAGTTGATGACGAAGTATGACATGCCCGTAGTACAGATGGATCCTGAAAAGGTAAAACCTTACTTCCAAAAGAAGATGGAGGACAGGATGTCTAGTGAAATAATGGTGGACTTCATGAGTTTTGCTGCCTATGCCTTCAATCAATCAGAATTGTTCAGAGATCAGGGTGCGAAGGATGATAAGGACTGGAAAAAGCTAGAAGATAATGCCCAAGAATGGAGCTACCATATACTACGGTATGAGATTATTGAGGTAGACAAGCTCCAGCCAGTCATCCTGAAGTTCATGGAATATACAACATCTAAGAAGCAGAAGGACATCCCTGTTGACGATAAAGAGCTCCCCAAGGAGTAGCTATAGTAAAACAATGACCAGCAAAAGACAAAATTGCTACAGTGCCGTCACTAGAAGACGAAATAGGGAAGAGGACAAAATATAATTTTAAATTGTAATATATTGAGGGTTGGTGAAACCCTATTTTGTAATGAATCTTAGCCACACAATGAGAATTAATCTTGGCCATTCATTTGACTTTTTGGGCACTATAAATAGGGCTCTCCTCTCATTTGCAAAGAGAGTTGAGTTGTTGTAAAGACATACTATAGAAATTTATAATGAAAATACATTGACTTGGTGCATTTTCTGAGTTTTTCACATGTTACTTGATTCAACTTCCATTATTAGATGCTTTACTTAGATTGAAATTGATGTCCTAGTTAGTTGTATTCTTTCTTTGATAAATTTTAGAAATGTTGTTCTGTAGTTGTGAAAATTCTTGCTGTGTAGATGTCTTCTTAGTCCATACTTTTTGCTATTTGTTGCTTGTAGATGGCTGTGTAAAGTTAGTCTGGGCTTAAATTCAAAGTTGCTCTTCACTTTCATCTTTTTTTATGCATGTAAATGGTGAAAAAAGGTGAAATATTTGTAGACCTTAGAAGATAGCACAAATTCCATGAGACTGTGATGTTTCTGGTTAAGTGGGATATTGTTTCCAGGAAGCTGTCCATTGCAGGAACTCCATGATTACTGTTCATGGTTAGTTGCAGGTCCAGGAACCTTCCATCTTCCCTGCTCTTTTTTCCTTTTTTTTAGAAGTAACCTATACCAAGGTTCATTGCACATTGTAAAGCCAAAATTGAAGAAACATCAGAGTTTTGGACCGCTGTCCGAACCTACAGCAAAGTGAAATTCGACCTCCATCTCAGAAACTTCATATTTGAAGATCCACCTTACATCCAGCTACGTAAGTCCGCCATGTGATTACTAGCAAAATCACATAAAAAATCAACTAAGGAATTCCATGCAAGTCACGTCCTAACACCCGAGAGACCTTATGGAGATTTTCAGCAACTTGCCGTGGGAAATTTCCTTTCAAGAGAGGTAGTGCATTCGTGTACTGCTTGTGTTGAGAAAGTGTACAAAACACAAATCAATAGAACTGGCGGTAGAAGGAGGGCCTTGTGAAGCTGGATCGAATCAGATTGTTCTCCTCAGAAAGATTTCAAAGGGTTTTACGGTCAACACCAAATAAGGGAGAACTCCAAGAGTTGCAGCCTCCTACAAGGAAAAAACGAGTTAAGGGAAGTAGCGCTGCTTCGTCTTCTTCCTCCATTCCACCCACTTACATTCTACCTTCACCCTCATTTAGCTGGCATTCATCTTCCACTCGATCATCCGGAACTGCATTTTCACCTCCCATCTCCGACAGCCAGGGGATTTCTTCTCTCCTGGCCCTTCTAGCCCAAGTTATAGTCTAAATAGTTGTAGCTCAGGTGTAGTCCCAGACTGCTCTTCTATTGCAGGCATAGACCCAACTTGCTGTCTTTCAACAACAAATACAACCTCCGCCTCTCGCCATGGCTTGGTTGGCGCAGAATCCTTCGCCGATACACTTCGTCGCTTATCATGATATGCCCAAGAATCAGGAGGGCTTATGTTCAAAATTTAATCCTCGTGACCCACAGAGAACAACTGAAGAACACATTAAAATATTTGAGACAATAGTCACTGAAATGCAGGTCGAACATGAGGATGTTGCATGCCGACTTTTTCCGCATTTGTTGGGAGAAGAAGCCTTCTACTGGTACATCAATCTGCCTAGGGGATCCGTTACCTCATGGAATTTAATGAAGAATGCATTTTTACAAAAGTATAAGATCCCGATAAGCCCTTCAGAACTATATAGACAGTTTATGTCTATTAGGAGGGAAGTCAACGAACCCATTGGGTCCTTCAATGACCATTTTCATCGTGCCTTCACAAGGCTTCAGGACCCATACCTTCATAATGATGCCGCAACTCTCCTAGTTTACTATGCGGTATTGGACAACCTCACATCAGCCTTGGTGAAAAGGATGCATCCGCCACCTGCCTCATTAGTGACGGCCTATACAAAGACTGTTGTGGCCAGTTTAGATTTGGGGCAGAATATCTCTGGCCTGCTGCCCTCGTTGGGACTGGTGGCACACCCAATGTAGATTCAGGGGCTTAATCAAGCATTCGCTCATTAGACCTCTCTTATAAACCAGATGCCTGAGTTGCCCATCGTCCCACACTTGGGACAACCACTGAATTATGCACCTCTTATGCCTTCCTATTTGCAGCCTCAACCACAACACAGCTATTCTCAGGCTGCCCCACAACAACAAGTATATTCACAGTAACCCCAAACACCATTGTACCTATCGGGGCCAAAATTTCCTCCAACACATCAAAATCAGTTGGTAGCTCTGCCCGTCTTTCTCCAAAATTTAGCTTGGCAGCCGGGCAACACGACTGAGAGAGACAAGTTAGAGGAACTGACAGAGATGATAAATAAAATATCCACAGAGATGACGCACCTAAAAAATTAGAATAATCAGTTACTGGCATCCCAACGTAACTTCCAGACCAATCTTAATCGGGATAACTGAGACAATAGGGACAATAGGGATAACTGAGAAGCAAGTACTTCCTTCGGGTAGAATTACGATAGGGGACAAAACACTAATAAAAGTTTAGAAAGGAGACCTGCTAAGAGGCAGAATCGTGCGTGGAATACAAGACCCAATAATAGAGGTGTTCCTACAACTTTTGACCAGCCAATGAGCAACGAAAAGACGACCAGTGGGGTATACCTTGCCGAGGAAACTTTGTCCAGATGGTGCCGGATTCACAAAGCCAACAGACACTCTAAGTTGGATTGCCCTGAATTCCAGACAGCTGCTAAAATATTTCAAGTAGAAGTGAAAAATGTGGTCGATAATGCCAGTTGTAGGGACATCATCCCATCTGAGCCGTATGATTCCTCCTATCTCATGGTCAACCAAGCGCCATTTCCGTGGGGCGACTGTAACGAGCCCAAAGTCGAGCCTCCTCCCGTTAGGAGTGAAGAAGTGCAAGAGGTAAGTAACGAAAAAACTTTGGCTTAGCTTTTCAATTCTGTAGACAATGGTTGGCTAGACGGAGAAGAACCATACGTAGATGACGTCCATATGTTCCATCAAAGGTCAACTCCCTACTTCCTCATAAATAAGTAGGTAGGTGGACCTTTTACAACCTCTACTCCATCGAACAATTTTGCTACCCCGCCTGATCCCAATGCCAGCAATAATCCTGGGCTTCCCCATATACCCACCCAATATCTCGACAATGGTGAGTTTCTAAATCAGGCACAAAATCAGCCTCAAGGCCAACCCCAAAATTAATCTAGTCAAAGAAAGGTCCAACCTCCTAGCTCTACAATAGGTCAAGCCTTTAATTCAAAAATTGAGCAAATGGGTGAATACGTGGCAAAAGAGTTCAAAAGGGTAAAAATTAGTTTGTCTTCCTTTGAACTACTCAGAGTCCCTACTGTAAGGCACGCCTTCTTTAGGGTCCTTAATGGGACCCTGTCCTCTAGCACAACGCATGAAACGCCAGCTAAGAGAGTTACCCTTGAAGAGCCTAGACAAGAACCGGTGATACAGGATAATACCGGGAAAAGGAAGGATGTTCCCATAAATCAATCTGTAGGTAGGAAAATGGAAAAAGAACTAGATCAGAACATTAGGCAGGGTTCTAAAGATTAGCCATATAGGCAGATTAGGGATGAAGTTGGTGATAAGAATGGGGGTTAGGTAGCTCACATGGATACGCCTACGGACATCTTCCAAGAAAGGTTGGAAACTCCCCCTTTCCTTACTACCATTTGGATATTTGGGAAGAACTTGCATAATTGCTTGCTTGATTCAGGAGCGTCTGCCAATGTTATGCCTTTTGGCAGTATGTAAGGCTCTTGGCATTACTCCCACGCCTTCAAGAAGGAAAGTGACCCAGCTAGACAAAACATAGATTAACTTTGTGGGAGAAATAAATCGGATCCCGATGCAAATTGCTATAGACCCAAGGATACAACAAGTCATTGATATTCAAGTGGCGGACATTCCTGATGCATATGGGATCATCTTGGGAAGGGAATTCACCAAGGCACTAAATAGATATACTGTCACATACCTTTCTCACATGTGGCTTCCATGGAAGGGGCTGCCAAATCAAATCCGTATCGACCGCAAACCCCATATGAAATATATGATCACGAAATACAATAATCTCAATGAAGTGCTGTTTGTTGAGGCGGAACTGGGAAATTATTGCCCTTTCGCCTGCCAAAACGAATTCGAGCCTTAGGAAGAATGCACTGCCGAAGTACTCCTAGTGTTGTGCAGTCCTCCGACCAATTTTACTCAAATACCTCTGAGTACAGAAATGTTGGTAGAGTCAGATGACAAACCAGATGAAGGCGACAACTGGGGACTGCTCAGTGGTTTCTAAGAGTTGATAGAAAAGTGCGCTAGGGACCAACTCAGCTTGGGCGCTCGAATGAATTTCTAGGATCTCCTATTGCCGAATTGGTGCAGGATTCACAATGCTGCCCACTCCGAGTTTGACTATTGCTTATGTCAAATAGTAGTAGAATATGTTAAAAAATCAGCTACCCCTCACATGAAGACACCAAAGGAGGTGCCAATAGAACCACCCACTGATGAATACGCCAAGCTAGAAAAATCCCCTAAGATCACGGAGGCAACCACTCAGCTAAAAAGGAGTAAGAACTTAGTCGAACCCGAAGTCAAAGAACTTTCCACATTTTGGACGCTTTGATTTGATGGGTCCAAATCAAAACAAGTAGCTAGTGCTGGGTTCGAACTCATCAGCCCAATGAGTAAGACCTTTCTTGCCGCCCATAGATTGTAGTTTTATTGCACCAATAATGTAGCAAAATATGAGGCATTAGTCCATGGACTTCTTATGGCCTTGAAGAAAAATGTTAAAATGCTATAAGTTTTTGGGGATTCTGAACGTGTGGTTAAACAAGTTAGGAAATTGTATTCCTGCCATGATAGAAGGCTTGCAAACTATAGGCATAGGGTTTGGGATCTCTTAGAGAGTTTAGATGCATTCAATATACACTTGATTCCTCATGCTCAGAATCGTACAACTGATGCCTTGGCTCAAGCAGCCAGCACTTTGCAACTCCTCTCTTTGTATGGGCTTTAGAAATTCACAATTGAGTTGACATCCACACCATCTGTCCCAGATAATATCACTCATTTTCAAGTCTTCAACAATGACAAACATATCTTGGAATTCATCACGAGTTTTGATGTCTTTGTAGCCCAAATAATTGATGAAGCAGATCCGTAGGAGGCCGAATTGGATATAGGGGGTTATTAACTTCAAAACCAACATGATTCCTAGGGGCATGGTTCAGCTGGAACATATATTTTATTTGGATCAGATTAGAGACCAAAACCAGCAAACAAAAAAGAAAGTCATAAGCAATCAGTGCGATGCTCACAACCTCGGGACAACTGAGGAAATCAAGAATGTTTTAATTGGCAAAGTGTGCACGCCTGAGGAAAAAAAGGGAATCAATGATGCGTTATGGAAGTACCATGACGTGGTGGCATGGATCTACGAGGATTTAAAGACTTATGATACCTCCATCATCATGCATACCATCCCTCTCAAGATAGAAGTGAGGCTTTTTCGCCAGTGACAATGTCCTATTAATGCCTTGTTGGAACCCGTCATTTACAAAGAGGTGTAGAAGTTTATCTCAGCAAGGATCATTTTCTTAGTTAGGCATTCCACATGGGTGGCCAACTTGGTCTTGGTCAGAAAAAGGAATGGGGATATTAGATTGTGTGTTGACTTTCGCAATTTGAACCGAGCTTCGGAGAAGGACAACTATCCAGTACCTTCATTAGATGAGGTGTTGCAAATCGTCAATGTCTCCTGAATAATTTTTTTCCTTGATGGGTACTCTGGGTACAACCAGGTAATGGTACAGTATGAAGACCGTCATAAAACAACGTTCACCACTAAGTGGGGGACATTTGTTTATAGGAGAATGCCTTTTGGGCTCATCAACACTGGCACCACCTTCCAACGCGCCATGGATATCGCCTTCAAATATTTGATTGGCAGATGCATAATCATCTACATGGATGATTTAACTTTGTTTTCTAAAAGGTGGAGCGATCACATCTCCGATTTATGCAAAGTGTTTCAGAGGTGCAGGGATTTTGGGGTTTCCCTTAACCCCAAGAAGTGCATTTTCAGAGTGACTGAAGGTAGATTGCTCAGACACATCATTTCAGAATGAGGAATCTCTATAGACCCTGAACGTATCTAGTCCTTGCTGAAAATTCCACCACCAGGGAGCAAGAAAGAATTAAAATCCTTCTTCGGCAAGATCAACTTTGTCAGGAAATTCATCACGGGTTTCGTAGAGATTGTTAAACCCCTCAATGCTATGTTGAAACAAGATGCCAAAGTGGAATGGACTCCCGAAGCCAAACAAGCCTTCGAAGAAATCAAACAGGCCATTGCTGAGGCGCCTGTGCTAGTCAGCCTGGATTATCTGAAGCCTTTCTACATCTACTCGTTTGCTTCAGAGCATTCTTGTGCTAGCATGTTGACTCAGAAAGATGATGAAGGAAATGAACACCCGATCACCTTCCTGAGTGCTCCCCTGAAGGATGACGAATTACGATACCACAATATAGAGAAGCAGACATATGCTCTCGTTAGAGGGGTGAAGAAATTTTGGCATTATATCCTGCGCAATAAGGTGTTTTCCATTGTCCCTAATCTAGCAATGAAATCGCTGCTTATGCAAAATGAATTGGGTAAACGAAGAGCCAAATGGGTCACCCTGCTCTAGGAATATGACATGGAGATCCAACCAATGAGGTTGGTGAGAGGACAAACACTTACTCGCACGATTGCTGAAGTAGTAGCAAAGGCTGGACTCGAACTCACTGTGCAGCAGTACTAGCTCGAGGATGTTTCCCTGGGAGAGTGGTACAAGAATGTCGTTTATTATTTGCTGAACCACAAGTGTCCGCCTCACCTGCAGGGAGTCCAAAAGCGTTCCCTTAGATTGAAAATAAATGGTTACATGTTACAAGGGTCCATCCTATACAAAAGAAATCATGAAGGCATTTACTTAAGATGCCTTGGTAAGGAGGAAGCAGACCGAGTCTTAAAAGAGTTTCATAACAAATTTGGCACTAGCAATGGATCTGGTCCTTCCATGACACATCAGATATTGAGAGCAGGGTATTATTGGCCAACTATATTCAAAGATGCTCATTTCCATATTCGCTCATGTCACACATGTCAGACAGCCGCCACCAAGGAAGAGAATGTTGCTGTCCCACTGTAGCCTGTGCTGGAGGTAAGGCCGTTTGCACAATTGGGCCTCGATTTCATCGGTCCGGTAAGCCCTCCATCATCTATGGGACACAGGCACATTCTTACTGCAACTGATTACTGCACTAGATGGACAAAAGTAATTGTATGTAAGCAATGCACAACTGAAGTAGTTACTAATTTTTTGGAAAGTTTCATTTTAAATCGCTTTGGTTGTCCTTATGCTTTGGTGTGTGACAATGGACCTGCTTTTGCTTCATTAAAATTTGCTAGTTGGGAATTCGACTATGGGATCACCCTTAAGTTTTCATTTAATTACTACCCCCAAGGCAATGGCCTTGCTGAGTCCACAAATAAAAACCTGATTACCATGATCAAGAAACTGCTAGATAGGAATCCCAAGGACTGGCATACCCAGTTCTGTTTCGCCCTTTGGGCAGACCTCATGCGCCATAAAGTTGCCCTTGGTGATTCCCCATTCCATCTCATTTATGGCCTAGAACCCATATTTTCTATTCATCTGAAGATTCCCACTCTGCAGTTTATCAACAACTTTTATGAGGGAGGAGATTGTAGAGAAGCTTGGTTAGCCGAGCTCTTGAATTTAGAGGAAGTCTGAGACCGTGCAATATAAATTTTTTCCAAACATCAGGGAATGGTTAAGAGATATTTCGACCGCCAAGCAAAAATCAAAGCCTTTAGAATTATAGATTTGGTCTTGTATTGGGACAAAGCCCGTGAAAAGAAAGGGGGACACAAAAAATTCGACAAGCTTTGGCTTGGCCCCTTTCAAATAGCTAAAATTTTGGGAGACAATGCCTTCTGCCTAAAGACCTTGACTGGTGAAAACGTCCCATTACCGGTCAACGGGCAGCACCTGAAGCATTACTTCCAGGCTTGAGCTCTTTTGAACTCTTCTTTGTAAATATTTATATATAGGTTAAGGTAGGTTTCCCTTTTGGTTTGCTTGCATCTTCCTATTTTGTGTTGCTCTTTTTGCTTTTTTCTCCCCCCGACAGTTTTATTTTGAAAGGATGTCCCCCGCCCCTTAGCGGTGGCTGTGCTCGCTTGACGAGTGGTTCGCTTTGCTATCCGTCCTTGGTGCTCTTTGACTAAACATTCACTCTCAACCATTGGTCTCTAAAGGTTGCCCATGAACGGTTTCCTTGTTTGAACTTTTCCTTAGAACCTGACCCTTGGTTGGATTTCTTTACACACATCTCGAATTTCGCACAAAACACATAATAATCATTTTTAAAAGACTGTACTATGGTTGCTATGACACCCTAGTGAGCGAAAAATCTTAAGTCTGCTCTAGTGACCACTATGGTCCCAAACCTATTGTAGGCTTCAGTGCTTACCCGGTCAATCAAAAGATTTATCTAAAAATGTAGATTGAAAGAAATATCAAAACGAAAGAGAAAAGGAATTCCGAAAACTAAGCGATCGTATGGGTGTGCGGATAACTCTACCGGGGCTATGGACACCCAGCCAATAGTAGAGCAATATCCGTGGAATTGCAACGATAACTCCACCTGGGCTATGAATGCCTGACTAGCAGCGGGGAAATGTCCAAGTTACTTCTGGTGTTGAACGATTTATGTAGCTTGCTCGGTTGGATCAGTAGCCCTTGGTCACCATCCCATAGAAAGGAATGAATTCACTACACACACTTCTGAGATGTCTTGTAGACTGACCCAATTAAGGATTTCGTTCTCCCAGTTCACCTTTGGAAGCCCACTCCTGGTCTACGAAACTAGAGGTTCTTTGTCCTAGATGAATATTTATCTTTAGAATGCTCGGGAGCGTTTCCCAGCGAAGTCGCCATTTGTTGTGGCCTCAGCACACACGCCCCGTTCAAAAACGGGGACCCTCTTTTTCTTTCGCCTTGTCGGGTCATTTTTTGTCTCTGCCTCATTTTGCATGCCTCATTTTGATGTCCTAGGTGGTCAACGTACATTTGAAGCCTCATCTTAAATTGATAGTACTTCTCCCTTTTAACTTTGTCAAGTTCTGGCACCTTGCGAGGTTTCTCTGGCAGTTTGCCTCTGCCAGTGGCCTTGGGTCCGATAGGGCCCACCCTTCGGGTTTCCCTGGCTGGATTTCCCTGTCGTGTCCACTGTCTCGAATGGCAAATGGGTTCCACCTTCCCGTACACCAGGTCCTGGCCCCCTGATCTCTATCCCTTTAAATTTACAAAGTTTTGGCTGCCTTCGAACCTTCTAGGCCCGAGCCTCCGGACTTCTATTTCTAGAATTCCATGAGGGCTTCGCCGTTCCTGACGACAAACCTCTGGCGAAACTCCGCCCTCTGGGACCCGACCTCCCCTTTGCCGCCAAGGATTTCGAGTAGAATTTTCCAAATGACCATTGCCCTATGTCCTCCCGGCCGTAGGACCTCAGACCTCCCGCCGCCGTCCATGAATTCAAAACCCACCAACCAATTGCTATGCCGTATGTGCATTTAATGAGGCCATTAATGGCGATGGGGGTATAAATATCTTGCCCAAACCTGTCATTCTCACTTGTCAGTGTTGCAGAGAGAGGTCAAAGAACTTTCCAGAGGAGTCTACTGTCTTCGTCAATCATCGCCCTCACACCCGTTGCCGTCACCTGCTGATCGTGGGTGGATTTCACACCTTGCTGCATTGAGTGTCCGAGGTAGGTTTACCGTTTTCCCTCCCGAGCAATGTTTTCATGATTTTAAATGAACAACACGAGTTAAAGGGGACATGTGATTGATAAAGCATAATGTGATGCACAAAACCCATGTTTTTGATTCCTAAAAGAACCTCCAAACTATCCTCGAGCCCCCTCCGGAACTTCACGTCGCCGTGGCCGTTTATCGCCCAGGGGCGTTCTCGTCCTTCGGGCCCAGGTTTCCTCTTGGCAGTCAAAAACACAACACAATGAGCATTTTCCACAATGGCTATTTGACCCCTTGGGACCGGCTTGTCAAACCTCCGTCATCCCTTCGCCGTCGAGGTTGGAAGCTTGAAACCCCAAACTTGGCCGCCCGTTTTGCTCTTCGGGCCCGAATCGCCGGACTTCCATATCTAGAAGTCCGTAAAGATGCCGCCATTCTAGATGGTGGAGTTGCCCCGTCCGCCCGAGCTCCAGAGTCTGTCTCTCCTTTCGCCGTCGACTTTGAATTTGAATGCAACCTTTCATCGCCCTCTTGGGTCCTGGCCCGCAGACTTTTGTCCCATCTTCGTTGTTCTAAACGATGAATCTTCGGTGACCTTCCGCCTCTCGGGCCCTGGGCCTCCATTCGCCGCTTGGAGTTGGCATTAAAATTTAACATCATCTCCGCTTCTGGGATCCGGCCTCCTAATCTTCGTCCCTCCTCCGCCGTTCTGAAAAGGAAATTCGCGCCTGCCCTTCTGAGTTCCCTGCTCCGCCTCCCTGCTCGCTGTGGAAGCTAAAATTGAAATTTGACGTCTGACCTTGATGCCGGGTCCGGTTTGACAAGCCGCCTCCTCTGGACTTCTGCTCGATGATTACTATCTCGAACGACAAAATTCCAATGGTGTCCCAGCCCCTTTGGCCCGATCACTTGAAATTTGCAAAATTGCTGGCCGCCCTTGGGCCCACCGGGTCCTGGACCCCGGGGTTCCGCTCCCGGAACTCCATTTCTGCTCGGACATTCCAAATGGCCAACTCTGGATGGCTTTCCGGCCTCGTACCTCTGGTTGCTCCCAATCAATCTAAATGAGCTGAAATTTAAAATTTGATCTCGACCCACGTGCCTAAATTTGGCTCTCTTTGTTATGATCCCTTCGAACCGTCAAAATTTGGTTTGGAAGGATCTCCCAAGTCACTCTTCTCCGTTTTCCCTTTGAAAACAAAATTCCTACCAGGGAAGTCCGGCCCTCCGAGCTCGGACTGTCGAAAGTCCCTCAATCAAAAGACCAATGGCATCGGGAGATAAAAGTATCATTTTATGAACGATAGATTATTTAAAATTGATTTCATCCATATGATTTTAACTAACATAAAAACTTTCATGACCAGTTGCACTGACCGTGCCTTTGCTTGTAGAATATATGGAATTGGGTGCGGGACCTTCGGGGACAGCTGTGGAAAGGGACAAAGGAAAGAAGTCTGGCAAGATTCCTCGAGGAAAAGAGGATAAGGATGAAATGAAACACCAGTTCTAGGGTGAACCTCTACACTCAAAGGTTACAATGGATTGGAAGGAAATCACCAACACCAATGTCGGTCATGTCGATATTGATGAGTTTACACAAAGGGTCAGGGTCAATCAGACGACCAAGAATGCGAGGTTGATCAGACAAAGTGGAATTGCAAAAGCTGCGGGCTTCCCTCCATCCCTTGTGGCCCCTGAATTGATCATGGCCTATCGGAAAGCATATCAATCGGACACAAGGACCATAATTGACAGAGATGGTAACATTCTCGCCGACATGTCGACTGAAGGAATCAAAAAGACCTTCCATATCCCCACTTTCCAAGAAATGGAAACACCTACCATAGAGGAATGCCAGGTTGCATGGGATGATAATCTGGCAGGCTGCAAAAGGTTAATAAATCAGCATTGACTTAAAGAAAAGCGGGGCAGCGCTGTGAAGGTTCCTTACGAACTCTTCCGCAGTGATTTCCACGAAGATTACCATGACCTGGTCACAATGCTAAGTAGAGTTATGGGTGTAGACACCTAAAAATGGTCTGGAGAATCCAATTAATCGAATATGCCTTATTTGATTAATTAATCTTAAATTCCTCTACTTAGTAAATAAATAGAAATATTTATTTATATTAAGTTCATTTATCAATTCTCCTATTTTTCTCTCATAATTAAATAAACAAAATTAAAAACTTGTTTTATTTAATTATTATCATTTTTATCACATTAATTCTCTCTTAATTAAATAAACAAAATTAAAAACTTTGTTTTATTTAATTATTATCATTATTTCTTCTATCTTAAAATTAAATACACAATTTAAATAATTTGTGTTATTTAATTTCACATTTCCTCTTAATTAAATAAAGATTGTCAAAAATCTTTTATTTAATTATCACTCTCCTTTAATTTAATAAAACTAAACCCTATAGTTTGATTTATTAAATTATTTATTCCTCATTTGTGCTAAATTTAAATAAATTAAAATTATTTAAATTTAGTGCATAAAGTTTGCACTATTCCCTCACCAATAAATATTTATTTCTCACCAATCAAATTAATGGCACTGCCATTCACGGGAAATGCTTCAGGGAAAATTTGCAGGAAGTTCTCTCAACAACCTTCCACCCACCTTCCCTCTTATCTTGCCTGGTGTTTTCATAGGGAGAAACCATTCTCCATGATCAACTCCTTCTTCTCATCCCATGCCTTTGGATTCTCCAGAGGAAATCACAGCCCCTCATCCCGGTTTCCTATGCAATTGTGCTGCTGTGAAAGCTATAAATACAGCTCTTGGGCTACACAAAAAGGATCCCAATTTATGCAATCTTACTCTACAGGTTTCCAAAGCATTCAAGCATCCAAATCATCCAACATTCATCCAGCATTCATCTAGCATCCAACATTTGCAGTCATGGATGCCATTAGAATAGAATTTGCACATTTAGAACATATTAGAGTAGAATAATTCATTTCTCGTTCTCTAAGTGTCACTTTAATGGTTTTATTAGCTTACAAATCTGAGAGCTAAGTAAATTAGAGAAGTCTTTAGAGTTAGAGAGCAATAGGATAGATTTCTGAAGCTTTCTAGTTTAAATTAGTTTAAATTTATTAAGTCTTAGATGCAATTATCTTATTTAGAAGCGTAGATGCATAGTTTAGCTTGTTTCCCCCATTCTACAGCTTACAATTTGGCGCCCACCGTGGGGCAATACCCCGTATTTTGCTAATTTTTGAAAATCTTGTCGTACAGGAATCGGCGTAAAAGTTTTCGCGGGATCGAGAGTTTTTACAGCACGCCAGGATTCTGTTTTAGCGCGCCAGGTTCTTGTTCCAGCGCGCCCGGTAACTATTCCAGCGCGCCGGGTTTCTGTTCTAGTGCGCCCGGTCACTATTCTAGCGCGCCTGGTTTCTATTCTAGCGCGCCACTTCTTTTCATTTAAAGTCATTTCTTTCATCTGGATCCGACGCGTCCGCGGCCAGATTTCATTTATTTCTTTCTGTTTGGTTAAAATTTACCAATCCTAGGGTAGAAACAATAAAATTTACCAATCCTAGGATAGAAATGGATAAAATTTACCAATCATAGGATAGAAATGGATTAAAAATGTACCAATCCTAGGATAGAAACATCACACTTCTTTTGAGGTTTTAAAAATTGAACATCTTGCTTGTCATGGAGCAATATCTCCATTAGAAGTAAATCATTTGTCTTTTGGGCTTAAAAAGAACAAAATCTTGCTGTGTTTGGGTGACAGGTTTATGCTCTCCCCTTAACTGGGTGCATTAGAATACCAGACTCACCATTTACTTTATACAATTTTATGCTTTTGTTAAAACCTTTAGACAGGCCTGCCGTAGTGGGAAAAAGTATTCACCCTACGGGAACGACCTGAGTGGGGACAGCCAAAAGCCACGGTATTCCAACCCACTTTAAAATTTATGTGAATTTGGGGAAACCCTCTTTCAACGGAAGTGCGCAGGATAACCATCCCCAAAATCTTTGTTTTAAAGATTGGGAGGTCTCTCGAGAGAGTTTATCCATTTGCCGCTCCGAACAGAAACCCTATCTAAGAACCTAGAACTAGAAGCACGCTTGTCAGTTTCTGAACATTGTAATACTCGACGGTGCAGGGGCGAGGAAGAATCTACCCTCAAGCACTCACCATATAATTGCCAAAGACTGTTTGCTCAGGGGATCCGGTATCCACTTTCGTCACTCTGAGTACGCACCTGGAAAAGACAAAAACACGGGCGCCCTCTAGGGGGTGACATGGCTGTGTGAGTCGACGCAATTCCAAGCTGTGGGCCGTTCGAGTATATAATGATGACCTTTTGTCTCTAGGAGTGAGTCTGTTTGAGTTGTCTTATCTTGTTATCAAACCAGTGAAAATAAAAAAGAATCATTGATTCTTAAGAACATACACTACTTGTTTAAGATTCTAGGATTTTAAATACAACCATTCTATTCTTGATTGTTGTGTTTTCTATCATCAAACTCAGATAATATCATCACAAAATCCTTAAAACACTTGTGGATTTCTCATGATTCGAGATTGGGTATCCACCAAGTTTGTCAAGAGATCTCTTGCCAAACGAATCCGAAAACCAAAGAGAACACTTGCATACAAGCAACTCCTAAGAAAACAAAGATTTCTGTATCAAAGCAGGAAAGTTCTACTCCAACATAGAACTTTTATTCATAGGTATCACGATTTCTCTAGAGGTTATACAGACGACTACGCTGTAGCTCCCTTAGATTCACAAGCATATTTCCAAAGAAGAGCTCTTAGACAACACCACAATCATAGCCAGAGAATTCATCCAGAATACATTCCACAACCAGCCATCCAATATGATACAAGACCAAGTGAGTTTCACAGAATAAGATAGTTTTTCTGTCTTAAAAATCTTAAGGTCATAGTTTTAGCGCGCCCAGTATCTGTTTTAGCGCTCCCAATCTCTGTTTCAGCGCGCCCGGTATCTGTTTCAGCTCTCCCGATCTCTGTTTCAGCGCGCCCGGTATCTATTTCAGCACGCCCGGTCTCTATTTTAGCGCTCCTAGTATCTATTTTAGTGCGCCCGGTCTCTGTTTCAGTGTGCCCGGTATTTGTTTCAGCGCGCTCAGTCTCTGTTTCAGCGTGCCTGGTATCTATTTTAGCGCGCCATAAAACCCAAAAAATAGAGAGTTAATAGGACATTTTGTGAGCTTTCCCATATCAAATACAAGGTTTCCATCAGTTCAAAATATTTTTTTCACAGTCTAGAACACTTAAGTCACGCAAAAGTAAAAAGCTTTACCCCTACACCTAGATCTTGCAGCATCTTGCATAGTGTCATTTTCACCAAAATTTGAGTTTTTCTGTCAAAGTTTCCCCATCAAGGATTCTATCATCCTTTCATCACGAAACTAGATAAGACGAAATCAGATTTTAATACAACAACCTTGGCACTTATCCAATCAAATCCAAGATCAAAGTCTAGAGTAAACTTTAAACGTTTGTATGCCTATTTTCACACGAGCAGCATATCAAAAACAACAAGAACAAGAAAACGAAAGAATAGCAGCCATGGCTGAAGAAAACCCTTGGGGACGATATAGCAACACTGATCCTCTTATTAACTCACATGAGAAAGAAATAACTGCAGAGGAAATCGAGAAAGTTCAACAAGACCCTCATTTCCATAAATTTATGGAAAAGATGCTAGAGCAAGACATGGAAAAGTATCTTCTCCTATTAGCTGACAAAGGTGCTAAACTTCCTAAAGACTTTGATGTCAATCAACTCAAGGAAACAACCACACCTAACTCAACTAGTATAGAAAATCTAAATCAAATGGATGCTTTAACAAGACAAATCCAACAATTGCAATTACAATTTCAAAATATCCAACAAGGGCCAACAAAGAGATATCTACTACAAGACATTTGCCCTTATCCATTTGACTCAAGCATTAACATGATACCATTTCCAAGGTATTGTGAGTACCCAACATACAACAAGTATAATGGAAGAACCGATCCATTTGATCACGTACGAGAATTTCTGAGCCATGAGCATAGAGTTCGCACACGAGGACTCTTACCTACTACGATTATTTCCAAGGAGCTTAGGGAACACTTGCATGGAGTGGTTTTCTAAATTAGAACCTGGGATTCAATCCTTTGAAGAACTAATCAATAGGTTCATAACACACTTCTCATTCAACATCCAACATGGGGTAACCTTAAAAGAACTTTACAACACCAAACAAGCAAAGGGCGAAAAATTTCTTTCCTTTCTCCAACGATGGAGAAGGCTATTTGCTAAATACCCTAGATCTATTCCTGAAGAGGAGAAGATAGAGATGTTCATTGATAACTTAGTAGAAGACATGAATTACAGATTGGACTTACAATGTCCATCCACATTTGAACAAGTTATCGAAAAGGGGCTCAAAATCGAAGAGGCTCTAATCAAAAGAGGAACAATCAAACATTTCACTGAAGGTTCAAACAATAACCATTCCTCTAACAACAACAACGAAAAGCCAAGATTTTGGCAAAAGAACAAGAATATTGATACCATGATCGATACACATACACCTAAACCAGTATTCACCTTGACACCAACTACTACAAACAAACAAAACAATGGTTTTAATGTCAAACAAAGTAGTGATCAAGGAAATAATCATAACAGTGGAGAAACGAAAACCCAATCATTCCAACGATCCTCCAATAAAAGAAAATTCACACCGTTAGGACAATCATTGGAATCAGTCCTCAAAGAACTTTTAAACGAAAAACTCATTCAAGTACAAGAGGCTAGAAATTGGGACCCTCAAGTCAAACCATCATGGTGGAATGACTTACATTACTGTCACTATCATCAAAATAAAGGTCACATGACTGAAAATTGTTGGCAATTAAAACATGCGGTACAAGACCTCATAGATCAAAAGAAAGTATTCGTAGAGGGCCCTCAAACAAACAAAGATCATACAACATTCAAAAATCCTCTACCCAATTATCAGAAGGGAGAATCTTCTTCCGCAAACACCAAAGGTAAGAACGTTGGTTATATTTATGACGCAACAATCCTTTGTTTTTCTGCTGCCAAAGAGGATGAAGAGTTATGCAATCAAATCAATCAAAACAACGACATTACATCTACCAATTTGGTACAACATATGGACAAATCCGAAAACCAAATCAATGTAGTCACACTCAAAGGGAAACAAGAGTACCAACCGGTTAATGCCACAACAAGGGCACAATCCAAAGTTATATTGAAAGGAGCATCAATATCATCCCCATCAGTGGATCCCCCCTCCAATCAATATAATCTCATCGATCAATTGCAGAAAATACCGGCACAAATATCAATCTTGGAACTTTTGAAGATTTCCCCATCACACAAAGAGGTTCTTGAACAAGCTCTCGTATCAACTACAGTACCTAACAATCTGGATGTGTGTCAATTCCAAGCTATGGTGGGACATCTATCTGCACCTCATTGCCTTTCATTTTCTGAACATGATGATGTATCACTCACCCACCCGCATAATTCCGCCCTTCACATTGAAGTCCTTATCCATAAACATCGTGTAAAACGTGTCCTGATAGATGGAGGGGCTGGTTTAAATATTTGTACCTTAAAGCTGATTCGTGCACTAGGATACTCAGATGAAGCCATTGATACAAGAAGAAAAATCACAATCAAAGCATATGATGAAGAAGAAAGGTCCTCTAAAGGATTGATCATATTACCCATTCAAGTTGGGCCTATTGTCCAAAAAGTGGTTTGCCAAGTCTTAGATAGGGAACTGACATACAACATACTGTTGGGACGCCCTTGGATCCATGATATGCAAGCAGTACCTTCTACCTATCATCAATGCCTAAAATTTCCCGTCAATGGACAGGAGGTAACAATCACAGCTGACTACAATGACACCCAAGCTTGTCATACATTGAAGACATCTCAGGATACATTCATACCTAACAATAGAGAAGTTGGCACATCAGATAGTGAACAACAGCAGAGCTTCATTTCAAAGTGGCTTCCAAAACAACAAAAATCACAAGAGATAAGGGTGGCACAATCTAACTCTTCAAATGTTGAAGAACAATTGGCTCCACTCTCACATCAATTCACCAAGGAAATACAAATAAGTGACAAAGGAATAAGTGAATATGGTGTTGGACACTCATTTCATCTATCACAAATGTTACCCTCCTTACAAACATATGGACAGCCATCTACAAACACCCACACTTCAGAACAATCTACAACAGCATTAGATGGCAGATTTGTAAAAGCTGGGAGCTTAGATGAAGAATCAGAAGATAAGGCCATACTAAATTGGCTTTATAAGGATGAGGAAGCCCCCGCTTCCACAAGTAACATCATAGAGACAAATCAATATGGGAAAGGAAAAACTATTCTTGAGAAGATGGGATATTCAGGACAGGGACCTCTTGGGTTAAGGAAACAAGGCATAACAGAACCAATCCAGCCTCTTACGCTCCAACATAAGGATAAAACTGGACTAGGATACACAGAAAAAGCAAGAGCAGAAATCACCAATAAAACTGTGGAGCGTATTCTTCAAATAAGAGATAATTCTGAAACAGATTCAAATGAGTATGAGTGGGACAACTTATCAGAAGTTTCCTATGAAGATATTCAGGTTGACATTATCAAAAAGTATACCCCCAATCACGAGGAGGGTCAAAGCTCAAGTTTTAA
Organism: Sequoia sempervirens; assembly: GCA_007258455.2. Classification (NCBI taxonomy): domain Eukaryota; kingdom Viridiplantae; phylum Streptophyta; class Pinopsida; order Cupressales; family Cupressaceae; genus Sequoia; species Sequoia sempervirens. The sequence continues at coordinate 42,135 of VDFB02042475.1, forward strand.
TCCTATTGTCTTTGAAACACAAAATTTCGATGACTCAAGTGAAGATGAACGGACATCGATTGAGATAAATGATGTGGAAGAAAATACCTTTGTAGGCCTCGACATAACCACAGACAACCTGGACGACATTTCCGTCCGAGCTTTCACAATCGCCGACCTCAACCCATCTAATGATTCGTTGCCTTTACTACATCCCGAACTTATCGAATGGGAACCCCAACATCCTATCAATCTCCCTGTTTTTGACAATGACTCCTCCATTATTAACTACCTTTGCTGTGAGGAATCTGATACTTGTTCTACCAATACTTCTTTTAATGACGCTTTTAGGCAGGAGGATGCCAAGCCTTCCAGTTGCAAAAATATGAAAGAAAAAAATGGATCTAATGGTGAAAACCATTCTATGGCAGTATTTGATCCTAAAATAGTAAAAATAAAGAATGCATCCGATGGCGAAAACCTCATTGAGGCACCAAAGGATGGAAGGTTTGACATCCTCCCGCAACATTACCATGAAAGATCATCAGTATTGATAGAACCCACACAGTCTATTAATATTGGCATAGTAGAGAAAGCAAGAATACTACACCTGGCCGCATCCATGACAGATACAGAAAAGCCAGATTTTATCAAATTCTTTGAAGAACGATGCATCAATTTTTCTTGGTCATACTCTGACATGCCAGGCTTGGACACAGATCTCATTATGCATCACTTATCCTTACCAGTTGGCACTAAACCAGTAAAACAGAAGCTGGGAAAAATGCATCCACATGTTGCATTATTAGTGAAAAATGATTTGAAGAAATTACTAGATGCTGGATTCATCAGATCTATTGATTATGCAGAATGGATATCCAACATTGTACCTATTTCAAAGCCAAATAACACCATTAGAATATGTACTGATTTTCAGGATTTAAATAAGGCATGTCCAAAGGATGATTTTCCTTTGCCAAACATAGACATGATTGTAGATCTCATAGCCGGTCATCAAATGCTATCACTCATGGATGGATTTTCAGGATACAATCAAATCAAGATAGCTCCTAATGACCAGGAGAAGACAACATTTACATGTCCATGGGGCACCTTTTGCTGGAATGTCATGCCTTTTGGGTTAAAGAATGCAGGAGCTACATACCAGCGAGCTATGACAACAATCTTCCATGATATGATACACACCTTCATGGAGGACTATGTGGATGATATCTTAGCAAATTCTTACACCAGGGAAGGACATCTAGAGATATTGGCCAGAATATTCGATAGGTTGGAAAAATTCAAAGTCAGATTGAATCCTAAGAAATGTGCCTTTGGAGTAACATCAGCAAAACTCCTAGGATACATAGTTTCTACAAAGGGAATTGAAGTAGATCCAGCAAAAGTCCAAGCCATTATGGAAATGCCACCTCCTAAGAATATTAGTGTATTAAGATCTCTACAAGGTCGACTACAGTCCATCAGAAGATTCATCTCTCAACTGGCCGATCGGTGTCATCCATTCAACCACCTTTTGCATAAAAATGTGCCTTTTAAATGGGATGAACAGTGTGAGAGTACTTTCAATCAAATCGAGCATTATCTGATGACACCACCAATCTTGGTACCACCCAGCGAAGACAAGCCATTATTGCTATATATCGCAACAATAGATATTTCTTTAGGAGTCTTGCTAGCACAAGAGGATAAAGAAGGAAAAGAACAGGCAATATACTATATCAGCAGGACACTCAATGGACATGAAGTAAACTACACCTTCATTGAAAAATCATGCTTAGCAGTAATATTTGCAACACAAAAATTGTGACATTATATGCTCACTCACACTATCAAGCTCGTTGCAAAAATTGATCCTCTCAAGTATTTACTAAGCAAAGTAGCTTTAACAGGAAGGTTGGCAAAGTGGGTCATGCTCCTCAGTGAGTTTGATATTCAGTATGTTGAAAGGCGAGCTATCAAAGGACAAGCCATCGCCGACCAATTAGCAGAAGCTCCATTATCTGGCAGTCATCCTATGACCATGGAATTTCCCGATGCAGATATCCTCAATATAACAACACAACCATGGCAACTCTACTTCGATGGATCCTACACACAACATGGATCAGGGGCAGGAATTCTATTTGTCACACCTCTTGGGCACACAATCCCGCGATCATACAGGCTTACCTTCCGTTGCACTAACAATGTGGCAGAATATGAAGCTTTGATCCTTGGAATTAAAGTGGCTATTGAATGGAAAATCACAGAACTACAGGTGTATGGAGACTCCCAGTTAATCATCTATCAAGTCAACAATGATTATCAAACTAAGGATGACACACTGATTTTGTACAAGAGGCTGGTGGATGACCTACGAAAGTACTTCATAGAAATCAAATTTGAGCAGATACCAAGATCAGAGAACAAAGCAGCAGATGCCATGGCCACAATAGCATCTCTTCTACAAATGCCTGAAACGCAAGATCATTATCGATTTATTGTAGAACAAGTATCAAACCCTGCATACGCAAATCCCAAATCCCAAACCATAAGCCTTTTGGATAGTGCCCAATCCTCCATTTATGGAGAAATTTATACTTATCTGAAAGATAATATCTTACCACCAGATCTTTCTCGCAACCAAAAGCGCAACTTCATACGCCAATCCGCCAAACATACCATTATTGCTGATACCCTTTACCGTCGAGGCCTAGATGGTACTCTTTTACGTTGTTTAGAACATGACGAATCCGCTTCCGCTTTACATGAGGTCCATGAAGGAATTTGTGGTACACATTCAAGTGGATTATCTTTAGCCAAGAAACTCCTTCGTTTGGGGTATTACTGGCCACACATGGAGCAAGAGTCTTATCAGTTTGTCAAAAGATGTTCAAAATGCCAGATCCATGGCAATCTTATACATGCACCAGCACAAGAGCTGCATCCATTTGCAACTACATGGCCTTTCTGTCAGTGGGGACTAGACTTGGTAGGGAAAATTCACCCATCTTCATCTAATGGACACAAATTCATTATCACAGCAACCGAATATTTTACAAAATGGGTGGAGGCAGTTCCCTTAACCACAATCACTGGAAAGAAAATATCATCTTTCATTCTTAATTATCTCATTTGTAGATATGGGATACCCCAGTCAATCATCATAGATAATGGCAGGCCTTTCAAGAACCAAGACGTCCAAGAACTATGTGAAAAGTTCCACATCCAACATCGCTTTTCAACCCCATATTACCCTCAAGGTAATGGACAGGCAGAAGCTTCAAATAAAACAATCCTCAAAATTCTCAAGAAGACTGTAAATGAAGTGGGACGTGATTGGCATGTTCAGCTTAACCCTGCTCTTTGGGCTTACAGGACAAGCATCAGAACACCAACAGGAGCTACACCATATGCTCTTGTCTATGGATCAGAAGCAATATTACCTATTGAGGTAGAAATTCCATCCCTTCGAGTCTCACTAAAGGGACTCACTTCAGTTGAAGATTATAGGGTCTCTAGACTTCAGGAATTAGAGTTACTTGATGAACGTCGACAACAAGCTGTTAATCATTTAACAGCCTATCAACAAAGGATGTCTAGAAACTATAATCATAGGGTTAAACCTAGAGTCTTCCAGATTGGAGACTTGGTCCTACGGGAAAACCCTAGAAATCAAGCAGACAGAGAAAAGAAGGGAAAGTTTGAACCTAACTGGATAGGACCTTATGTCATCATATCAGTCTATGGATCAGGAGCATATCGACTGTCTACACCAGAGGGAGACATGTTGGAGGAGCCCATGAACAACATTCATCTCCGGTGATTCTACACTTGAGGATATCTAGTGCACGGTCAATAAAGTTGTCTCGATGAAAACCTGGCAAACAGGCGTCATGATGACAAAAAAAAAAAAAAGAGGACACAATAAAAACAAGTGATGAAAACCTGGCAAACAGGCGTTACTTGTGATTTTCACCAAAACTCCTCTATCTATTGGGTACAGTGTTGTTACGATTGTTTCCTTTCATATCATTTCCATCTATCATTTGAGATTATCACTATCCATATCATAGCAAGGATACCATGTTTTACCCTAGCTTGGGGGCAACATCCTAATGTTATCTGGTACAAGTAGACTTTTAGCTTGCATGGAAGGGCAGTTAAACATAACAACATCAAGTGGCAACCCATCAAAATCCAAAAACATCAGAAAATCCAAAATCCAAAAACATCAGAAAATTCAAAGTCCAAAAACATCAGAAAATCCAAAATCCAAAAACATCAGAAAATTCAAAATCCAAAAAAATCAGAAAATCAAAAACACAAAAATAGAGTCTGCATCAGTCAAAAGTGGAGTCTGTGTCAGTCGAACTACGTGGTCTCTGCGTGTATAACGTAGGCAAGACTAATCTTTGATCAGTCCCCGAGACCCCTAGGATAGGTCTTTTAGGTCGCATCACTTGGTCAAAACATTTGGGAAAATCATGCACACATCAGCACACACATCTCGACACTGATGATCTAATCTGAATAATGATTTGAAAATACATTAAGTAGAATTTGAATTGTTGTGCTTTTTATCATTTGATTATCATTTCTTTGGAGCAACTCAATGATGTATTGAACTAGAGATGTAAGGAAGAAGAATGATATCTTTTCTTTGTCTGTTGTTTGTGAATTAGTCATTATTGTTTTGTGAATTGTCGTGGGAAATGCTCTACCAAGTATCATGGATGGCATTTAAATTCACTTAAGAAAATGATTAATTCTTGTTTGTTTATGCAAGAAATGCTCAGGTCATCATTGGTCTATCTTATACCATGATGCTTATGTTCGCTTGCAATATCAAAAATCATGAAAGAAATACTCAGGTCATCATTGGTCTATCTCATATCATTGATGCTTGTATTCGCTTTCAACATTTTAAAAATAAAGCTCAGTGATGATACAAAGCAGATTAAATAATTATTAAAGTGACACTTAGATTTGCATTGATAAAATAGGCATTTGCATGGTTAACATAGATTGCATTCATAATAATACATCTGCAGAGTACTGATGGCACAAGTTACAATGATTCAATCGCAAATGATGTTATCTTTTCTTACTAAAGACTGAGTATACTTGACACCTGCATATGGGATCATATCTTCATCTCATCAATCCACAATAAAGATCTCATTTCGTGACATCATATATACACGTTATGTTACACCATTTCATTTATCATTACATATTCATCATACATCATGGCATTCCATCTCATTACATATCATTTACATCTCACCTATCATACATCATTACATTTCATTAAATCCATACATCATTTACATTTACATCTCACCTATCATACATCATTACATTTCATTAAAATCCATACATCATTTACATTTACATCTCACCTATCATACATCATTACATTTCATTAAATCCATACATCATTTACATTTACATCTCACCTATCATGCATCATTACATTTCATTAAATCCATACATCATTTACATTTACATCATCACATATTCATCATACATCATTCAAATCCATTTACATTACATTTCATTTACATTTACTTTACATTTCATTTACAGTTACATCTCATCATTCATTAAACATCATCTACTCATCTATCATTACAATTAAATCACATTTCATCGTAAATCATTCTATTCACATCTCATTATTTATCATTTATTACATCTCACCTATCATACATCATTACATTTTACATTTCATTTATTCATCATCCATTTATCACATGTCACATTTTACAATTCATTTCACATATTCACATATCACATCTTCATTTATTACATTTTCCATACATCGTCCATCACATTTTATCTATCATACATATCATAAGAAAAGAAATACATCGTCAATATCATTTCATCCATCACATCAATACATCATAAAATCCACACATCCATCACATCAATACATCATAAAATCAATGCATCCATCACATAAATCATGTCAAAACATATCATGAATCAATCAAACCGCTGCACATATATATCTCATCAAGTGTCAAGTATACAATGAAGTCTGAAAAGAATGAAAATAACATCATGTCAAAAATAGCGGTATCAATCTCTCAATGGGTACGCATATACATATCAGGTAGTACTCCCATCAGAAGGAGCAGGTCTTGCACCAGTATCTGTACCACCACCAGACGTCCCAAGATCTCTCAGATCTCTCGACAGAGGCTGTGTCACACCTCTGCTCACTGTCCTCGACCGAGTCCTCTCTGAGCGTGACTGTGCATAGCTGACTCTCTGCTCTGGGGGGCATAGCTCATGGTAGCGGCTCCGGTAGAACTCAATCTCAGTACCGGCTTGCATGGCCTCACGCATATAATCCGCTACAGAGGTCCCATCTGCCACTCTCTGTAACCTCTCTGCAGTCGCCTATGCTGTCTCAGCTGTCCGTCTAATAGTATCCCGCTCTGCAGTCAAGGCCGTGATCTGTGCCTGGGCAATGGACAACTGTGCTCGTAATCCTGTCACTTGAGCCTATGCGGTCGCTGCTAACTGTAATGCCCCATCTCTCTCACTAATCAGTGATGTAATCTGGGTCTGAGCAGTGGCTAGATGTGCCTGCGTCTGAGCCTGAGTCTGAGCTAATAACCCCTGCACCTGTGCTAGCTGACCCTGCAATGTCTGCACCTGCACCTGTAAGCCTGCCACCTCTGAGGGATCTGTCGATGAAGACATAACAGCCTGCCTCTTACGAGGCGCACTAGAGGATGGCTCTGATGAAACTGCTACACTCAGACCCCTCCCATCTCCACCATCATCGTCACTGCTATCATCACTGCTATCGGAGCTCTCATCACTATCGGTCTCTGAGCTGCTCTCCACATCCACATCAACATCCTCCTCTCTACCCCGTCTCTGACCAACCTGAACACCCCCTGTTGGTGCTATTGCTGGTGCTGCTGGTGCTACTGCTGGTGCTGCCACTGGTACAGATGCTGGCTCATCTAGAATAGTGATCCGTGGAGGGGGATGTAGAGCCATATACTCTCCATACTCAGGAGTAATAGGTGCCTCAAAAATATCCCACCGAACATCCCATGCTAATGGCTGTAGAGCACGATAACCCTCAACAAGTGCCCCGTAAGGCAAGCTGGGACCCCAATCAGGAACATCAATCCGTCGCCGTCCATAATGTGCTACACCCAATGACATGCACTGCACAATACCATACTGTCTGTACACACGACGAAACAGGAACCGCTCCAAAACCCTGGGGCTCTTCCTGATCAAATACATAGAATCGGACAAGAACCCCAACTCAATATCATCGTTGTCCCAGGCATCACAGTCTAGGTACGGACGCCAGGTCACTGCCTCTATATCATCAACGATCCATCTCCAATACTCAAGCTTACCTATCATATGCTGGGTAGGCCTGCCTCTATATCGAAATACATATGGCCTCGTCGCTGGTCTGGCCAACACTGGTACGGGACGCGTAACAGCAATATGCTCCCAGGCCCATACCTGGAGAAGGGTAGCCCCTGCAGATAAACTACTGCCGCCGAGATATACAACCCAATGCAAATCATGATATAACTGGGCCAGCATGCACATGCCCCATGCATATCTCGTCCTATGGACGACTAGACCCTCTAGCACACGACCCCATCCAAGCGATAGACCCTTTGACCTCTTATCAGGACAAAGGAATCCACCAATGAAACCCGCCAAAATAGAAGGAAGAGGAGCATATGACTCATATATATCTATCCATGGGATCCACTCTCCTGCAATGTGAGGATCCTGGAAGACTCTCTGCATAGCCTCTACACCACCAACCTCCTCCGAGTCGTGAACCACAATCTCTCCAACAAACAGTATGCAAAGAATACGCCATACATCCTCTGGCATCACTGTCATCTCACCAGTAGGTAAATGAAATGTGTTGTGGTCACTATGCCACCTCTCTGCCAAAGCTATCAATAGACCCCTATTGAGTCTAATATGGGGCATGTCCAACAATGTAGCCAAACCACAGGCAGCAATATGCTGTCTCTCATCAGGAGACAGTCGTAAAATCATATCAAATGGCCAGGGGAACTGCTCCCACACCTGGATAACATCCAACTGCTCCTGTACTCATGCACAACAAAACATTTTTATCAGAACATCAAAGATCATCAAATTTTCAAACATTGTGCTTTTACCTATCAACCTATCAAATCATCACGGAACTCTCATCTATCAATAGGGTTCAATCTAACAAAATGCATAATTATTCCTCGCCTATCATGAGGGTAATTATATCAATCAATAGATCTCGCTCATCATGAGATCGTTTCCCATATATTTTAGTCAAGAACAAAACTAAATGGAATAAAAAACAAATCGACGAAAATCAAAACGCACAATGTTACATCAATCTTTACCCAAAGTGCTAGAAAATCAACCAAATGCACTAAAAAGTCTGGCGCGCTACACAAATCCCCGGACGTGCTACAGATCTATCCCTGTGCGCTAATGTTTCTGGCGCGCTACAAAAATTCATCGATGTGCTGCAAAACTTACCACGCGCGCTAAAACTGCTGGCGCGCTACAAAACTTACTGGACGCGCTACGCTATAGACCAGATGCGCTAAAACTATGACATGCTACAAAAAATTACGGGCGCATTACACCGCATTCCCTGTGTGCTAAAACTCTAAAAAGTGCCAAAATGCATCAAAATTAATGGCACGAATTACGAGAAAGGTTTGAGGTACATACCGGAGGACCATAATCGGCCGGACGCTGGTGACGGTGCACACGATCAAGTCGGTGGGTGTGGTATGGGATCGGCATCCTAGCTCTAAATGCTCTGGAGGGTCTCTATCTCAAAATTTGTAAAAGTCAATGCACAAATGACTTTTGAAAATGACCTTTGGAGCATTTATAGGCTATTTTTTTGGAGGAATTTTATGGGATTTATTTATTTCTCATTCTGAGGAATTAATTCTTGTCAATCACTGGGGCATTTACAATCTTGTTGGGAGATAAATTGTTTCTTCATCAATTCATCATCAAACCATCATAAAAATTCAAAGTTTTTGAAAATTCATAAAATATCCAAAATTCATCAATTTATCTCCCGAGGGGGCATATATCACTATCTTTTCGAAATTCATCATTTGGGACAAGTCTGGGGCATGCTTTAAAACCTTTCGTCAATACTGGCAGCCGAAGCAAAAACATTCTTTGAAACACTGTGTAAACACATCACTTCAAAGAGGGGCAAAATGTAGACACCTAAAAATGGTCTGGAGAATCCAATTAATCGAATACGCCTTATTTGATTAATTAATCTTAAATTCCTCTACTTAGTAAATAAATAGAAATATTTATTTATATTAAGTTCATTTATCAATTCTCCTATTTTTCTCTCCTAATTAAATAAACAAAATTAAAAACTTTGTTTTATTTAATTATTATTATTTTTATCACATTAATTCTCTCTTAATTAAATAAACAAAATTAAAAACTTTGTTTTATTTAATTATTATCATTATTTCTTCTATCTTAAAATTGAATACACAATTTAAATAATTTGTGTTATTTAATTTCACATTTCCTCTTAATTAAATAAAGATTGTCAAAAAACTTTTATTTAATTATCACTCTCCTTTAATTTAATAAAACCAAACCCTATAGTTTGATTTATTAAATTATTTATTCCTCATTTTTGCTAAATTTAAATAAATTAAAATTATTTAAATTTATTGCATAAAGTTTGCACTATTCCCTCACCAATAAATATTTATTTCTCACCAATCAAATTAATGGCACTGCCATTCACGGGAAAGCTTCAGGGAAAATTTGCAGGAAGTTCTCTCAACAACCTTCCACCCACCTTCCCTCTTATCTTGCCTGGTGTTTTCATGGGGAGAAACCATTCTCCATGATCAGCTCCTTCTTCTCATCCCATGCCTTTGGATTCTCCAGAGGAAATCACAGCCCCTCATCCCGGTTTCCTGTGCAATTGTGCTGCCGTGAAAGCTATAAATACAGCTCTTGGGCTACACAAAAAGGATCCCAATTTATGCAATCTTACTCTGCAGGTTTCCAAAGCATTCAAGCATCCAAATCATCCAACATTCATCCAACATTCATCCAGCATTCATCTAGCATCCAGCATTTGCAGTCATGGCTGCCATTAGAATAGAATTTGCACATTTAGAACATATTAGAGTAGAATAATTCATTTCTCGTTCTCTAAGTGTCACTTTAATGGTTTTATTAGCTTACAAATCTGAGAGCTAAGTAAATTAGAGAAGTCTTTAGAGTTAGAGAGCAATATGATAGATTTCTGAAGCTTTCTAGTTTAAATTAGTTTAAATTTATTAAGTTTTAGATGCAATTATCTTATTTAGAAGCGTAGATGCATAGTTTAGCTTGTTTCCCCCATTCTACAGCTTACAATGGGTCTTCCTACAACTACCTTCTTTCAGGAGTGGATGGTGTACTTTATCGATTAGATTCTCCATGGGAATGAAGACGTTACCACAAAGACCTCATTTTATTGGGGAGGTATAATAAGTGACTGTTTCCATGAGCAGTTTGTCAATGTGAAGAAAATTTCAAAGTTGTACATGACTTCATATCTCATCTACTCCTTGGCAGACCGGAGATAATACAACGGGTTTTTTGTGACACCCAATGAGGAACAGGGTCAAAGACTGAAGGCCTATGACAGGTACCCCCAGCTCTAGTACCGAAACTTCAAGAAGAAATATTGTAGGGTAAATGACGCCTTCATTGGCCATATCATCAGAATGATTGTTGGGGACCTTGAGAGGAGGGTTTCCCATAGTGCTTGGGCATCTTGAAGCAATACGCCTTCCTCTACATTCAATATCCAAAGTTCACATACATCCATTCTTAGGGCTTAACCGAAAGGCCAAACAAGTTGCCTCAATACCCCAATGACCTGATCATCCTATTGGAGCTTTCTCGGCAACTCCAACACATACAGGTGGTCTTTAGTGGAAAATACGTAGCAGGAATCTCTTATCCCATGACCCTTGGTCAGGGCATGTATAAATTACAAACTTCCTAGTGCACTGGTAATTCTGAGAAAGAATTGAAAGATTATCATTTTCACATGCACACTACTCGCCCATGAATGGACCCATATGGGCATGTAAGGAAGGTACTAGGACTGAGGTTCGCTCATCTGCACCACATTGAGGATTTTTGGGGGGATTTTTAGGATGATAAGGAAGTGCGTGCAAGGCTCTATATGTGGATGATTGTGCATTTTATAAGGAAGGTGCAACCATTTTCCACACCAGATCAAGTCAAAGAGGAGGAAAGAACCATAATGGATCCCAGGTACCCCACAGTCACCAACTTTCTGATACCAACAATAGAATGGGATGAATAGGAGGTCGATTACCTTGATATTATAACCAAGCCAATCCTGGGCCATATTGAAGAATGGATGGATGGACGGGTGGCCCGATTAAAACAACAAGGTGTGGTCCTGACATACGAATGACTCAAGAGTGAGCCAAGTGCCACAGAGGATGCCATTGCCACCACTTCAACGGGCGGGACATCTAAGTCTCCTCTGGTTACCAGATCCAAGAAGAGGAAGGAGACAATAATGGAGCAGTCTCCTGACCCCAAGGTTTATACAAGGAAGGATTCGAGAGGCTCACCCTCCAAAAGACTTAAGCAAACAGGGGGCACAGTGGAGCAACCCTTAATCCAAGAAGAAGAAGCAAAAGGTGCATAGAAATTAAATCCTCTTTTGGGTCTCCCTACTTTGACTGTCCCATTATCTACCTCCTTGGCTATGGTCGCTACATCCCCGCTGGTGGTGGACATCTCTTTCCATCTTGCCCCTTCAACTCTGACCGAGCCTATGATAGTAATTGACTCTTCCTCTGCCATGACTACTCCTCCTTCCTTCGCTACCATGTCACCCACTACATCACTCCCATTAGTTGCAATGTCGGCACCAATACCCACTCCCACCATGCCTGAGGCCCTCTCAAGACATATGCAGAATCTCCCCTCCAAGGTTTCCCAGATCCTCATGGATCCCACTCTTCAAGTAGCCCTTGCACAGATCCTCGCTACTACTAAACTTTTGCAACCTCCGACAGGGCCACCGACTATGGAGGCCACCATGCTAATTTCTGAGGAATGGGGGAGGCGAGAACAAGAGGCCTCGAAGCCCTTTGAAGAGGAGGCCAATGAATACCACGAGCACCCAGAGTATGAACACCGCACTATTGACAGGGTGGCCTACAAGGAGGAAGGAATAGGCTTTTCTCAGAGTGGAGATGAGGAGGAGAATGTTGGTGGTAGGGTCATCATGCAGGCTTTTGATGATGACTTTGAGGAAGAAATGGCCCAGTAGCTGAAGGGTATTGAAAAAGAGGCAGAAAGGTCCCCCCTTGAAGAAGAATGACAACAACAGGAAGATAAACCTGAGGATGAGGCTCAAGCTGTTAAGAGTGTCAAATTTGGGCAGCCCAAGGAACGCACACACAAGGTTGGGATAACTGAAGAAAAGGAGGGGAAGGAAATGGAAGAGAAAGAAAGTCCCATGCAACAATTATCTACCAAGCCTCCTATTAAGCGCCTTGTGTTCATCCAGGACTCCGATGAAGAAGAAGGAGATACTACCAAAGTAGAAGAAAGGGCCCCAGAAGATAAGAAAGCAGAAGCCTTGGCCAAGAGGGGCGAAGGTGATTGTGGATCACCTAAAGAGAAAGCTGCTATGCCTAAATGGCTGGAGGGGCAACTTGAAAAGAAAACTCCTATGCTAAAAGACTCGAGAGAAAGACTAGAGGCTATCTTAGCCCAAACACATATCACAATGAGAGAAGAGAAGAAGCCTAAGATCAGATTCATAATAACAATTAATGTCTTTAGGTCTCGAGCCGTGTAAATAGCAATGCCTATGGTGGGCCAGGAGGGAATAACCTACAACATCTCCACCATGGATCTAGGAACCACTACTAGGGACTAGAAGGTGGAGCACCTTGAAGAATTAGTGGCTACGGTGGTGCATCTGATAAAGCAGGATAAGGTCTCGAAGGATGAGCTTAAAGCACAAGTAGTCGCTTTGACAGATTACATCCAGCAATGGTCCTTGGTGGATGACCTACCTACCACGTCCACGGCCCCACCCCAACTGCTATCCAAAGAACAGATTGATAAGATGGAGAGAAGAAAAAACTTGGAAATGACTACAAAGGGCTGGTTCCGACAGGTCCTGTATGTCGGGAACATGGGTATAAGCTGGGCTGTTCGGACAGCTAACAAATTCTTGGATCTACTGCAATCTTTGGAAAGCACAAGGAAACTCTGCACCGACTTCCCTGCTACATACGACTCAACCTTTCCAAAGATCGAGGCTATCCTTTAGTTGCCAAAAGCCACATGGGAGAAGGTGTTTGCATTCAACAAGGATGATCACTGGTTGATGGATGTGTGGTGGTGAGACTTTGACAAGAGGAAGGAAAGGTTGGAGCAAATAATGAGTAAAGTGGATCTAGACATCGAATGGATCAAAGAAATCAGAGTGGAATGCGCTCATTATTTTAAGTTGATGATAGAGTATGACATGCCCGTAGTATAGATGGATCCAGAAAAGGTAAAACCTTACTTCCAGAAGAAGATGGAGGACGAGATGTCTAGTGAAATAACGGTGGACTTCATGAGTTTTGCTGTCTGTGCCTTCGATCAATCAAAGTTGTTTAGGGATTAGGGCATGAAGTACGATGAGGACTGGAAAAAGCTAGAAGATAATGCCCAAGAATGGAGCTAGCAAATGTTGCGGTACGAGATTATTGAGGTAGACAAGCTCCAGCCGGTCATCCTAAAGTTCATGGAATATACAGCGTCTAAGAAGCAGGGGGACATCCCTGTTGACGATAAAGATCTCCCCAAGGAGTAGCTACAGTAAAACAACAACCAACAAAAGATGAAATTGCTACAGTGCTGTCACTAGAGGATGAAATAGGGAAGAGGACAAAATGTAATTTTAAATTGTAATATATTGAGGGTTGGTGAAACCCTATTTTGTAATGAATCTTAGCCACACAATGAGAATTAATCTTGGCCATTCATTTGACTTTTTGGGCACTATAAATAGGGCTCTCCTCTCATTTGCAAAGAGAGTTGAGTTGTTGTAAAGACATGCTGCAGAAATTTATAATGAAAATACATTGACTTGGTGCATTTTCTGAGTTTTTCACATGTTACTTGATTCAACCTCCATTGTTAGATGCTTTACTTAGATTTGTATTGCTGTTCTAGTTAGCTGTATTCTTGCTTTGATAGATTTTAGAAATGCTATTTTGTAATTGTGAAAATTCTTGCTGTGTAGATGCCTTCTTAGTCCATACTTTTTGCTATTTGCTGCTGGTAGATGGCTGTGTAAAGTTAGTCTGGGCTTAAATTCAAAGCTGCTCCTCACTTTCATCTT
>VDFB02042475.1:56683-72332 GCA_007258455.2 Sequoia sempervirens
TTATCCTGGTCATCTCATCATCCTTTATCCATGGTCGGTCATCAGTTTTTGTCAAACTACATTACCCCTGTGCTTTCACGTAGGCAAGGTCGATCATTTGATCTGCCCTGGGGAATTTTTCCATCCAGTTTTTGTCATCCATTGTGGTCTCCATTTTTTTCTTTCTGCTTTTATGCATGGCCTTTTATCAAACTATGAGGGCTCTGCGCTTTCACGTAGGCAAGGCTAATCTTCGATCGACCCCTGAGCCCCTAGGTCTTTAGGGTGTTTCAGTCTTGTGTCTTGTATCTTGCGTCTTATGTCGTGTTGTCAAGTATGTCCCTACCTAGCTGGTTCTTAACAAGCAAGATCCACTACTATCATGAGGTTCAATCAGTATTGAGTGTCCTACGCCATATCAATCTTTTAGTTTAGTATCCATCTTTGGTCTCAACAGGATGCATCCTTCCTAGCAAACCTCATCAATCCCATCCATCCCTTTTGATCATATGGCAAAGGATGTTTGAAATTTATTGTGATCTTTTGATACTTTTGGCTTTTGTTTATCATTTGAGCTCCCTATCATACCTTGTCAAGGTCACCTTGATCTATCATATCATGGTGTGTTTTGGCTGGTTAACATAGGGGCATATCTTGATCTTTTGTTTGTTGCTATCTTTTGGGTTGTCACACGTAGTACCTACCAATATCCCTGAGGTCTTGTGTTATGCTGGGGAATCCTTTTGTGCTTGTGGTTATCCCAATGCTTGGCCCGACCAAGGTCTTCGTGACTTTGGGGTGTTGGGATAGCCTTCTTGTTTGTTGTGTTTTTTTTACACATTAGACACTAATCCTACTTGGTTTACATACCCTGGCGCTCGGTGTCTTATGCTATAGCAAAAATCAGTGCTCCAAAAATGGAAAATTGCATTAGGATTGCATTTCATCTCCCATTCCATTACATTGCATGTATCCTCCATCCCTTCCCTACCCAACCCATGACCTATAATTTGTGTTGTCCAAACATTCATCTCCCCATCCCCCATCCTCTCATCTATCAAAATCCTCCCCATCCATTTAGTCTTCATCACTCTACCTCCTCTATCCATCCAATCTCTTATCATCATATTTTCCATCTTCTTAGAATAATATAGATTGGTTATTCTACACATCTTATCCCCCATCATTTTAGTCCATCTCACATCTTAGTCCAATCCTCATCAATTCAATCTAGCACAAATCATCTAATCACATCCTTGGTCTTGTTCCCCGTATCGCTACAAGCCTTGATCTAATCATCACCATTATCATCATCATCATCATCATCATTAGGATATCCTTCCCTATCCTTTGGTGTTGTTTTGGGATGCATCCTTCCCTCATCAACGCCGCTTTCATTAGCATCATTAGGATGTATCCTTTGCTATCCTTTGGTGTTGTTTTGGGATGTATCATTCCCTCATCAACAACACTTATCGGGATGTATCATTCCCTATCCTTGTGTTGTTTCAAGACATATCATTCCCTTATTGACAACACTTCATCCATCATCAACCCATTTTGGCTTGTAGCTTGATTGGGGCAACATCACCTTTATCCTTAAATCCATTTGTGCTTCCCAATCTCCTCTCGCTCATCATCCTCCCTTATCCATCACTTTGCATCATCTTCCTCATATACCCTTTCATCATCTCATCCCTTTCGAGAGCACACCCGTGTTCTTTTGAACCTGCATGTCCTCTCGAGGGGACATCCTCAATCCCTAATCTTCATCTTCACCCCCATCATATTTCTTCCCAATCACTCCTTTGATGACTAGGGAATTTTTCTCAATCTAGCCATCTTCTTCCAAGTTCTATGTTTTAATATTATTTGAAATGATGCTATTTCATAACACCATCTCAAAGAGGGGAAAAATGTAGACATCCAAATTTGGACACTTCTATTTGTCCAAATTTATCCCATTTCATCTAAACATCCTCTTATTTGCATTAATTAAGTAATATTGCTGTTATTTAATTAATATTCTTAAATTCTTCTAAATCCCTAAGATATTTAGTTAATAATTAAATACCTCACCCTTTTCCTCAAAAGAATTAAATAAATAAGACATTTATTTAATTCCTCACATGTCACATCCCCCATAATCTTCACTTAATCCTAATCCACCTTCTAATCCCATTATTAGGGATGTGCACATGTCTAATCCTTGATTAGGATGTGTCACATCCTCCAACTTTTTCAAGTTGGCTCATAATCTTCATTAGCCACTAACTGTCTTCTAATCACTGATTAGATGGTCCAATTAGCATCTTGTTCAACTCTCTCTCATCCCCTAAGGAACTTTTAATTCTTTTTTGTCTTCCCCATGTGAATTTAAAATTCACTTTTATTCTTCCAAGGAATCTCCTCTTCCCCATGTGATTATTGAGAGGTCACATCAGTCACATCCCAAGGTACTTTCAAAGTACTTGTCCTTCTTCCACATTATTTGTACCCTTTCCATTTCACCATGTCCTTTGGACACTCCATCCTCCAAATGGAAAGATGTGAGGGCTTGTGAGTCTTCAACTCACCATAGCCCTCCATCTTGGCCATGGTGGCTCAATCCTGACAGTTGAATTCTCTAGAGAATTTAATTTCTTCTATAAATAACCCCCCTTCTCCTTCATTCATTTACATTAGGCATTTTATCACACTTATGCTCTCAAGATCTCAAGCCATCATCAAGCACATATTTTACATTTAAGAAATTTCATACTTAGCTCTCATCCTCTTGCATCCATCTTTCTCACTTTGTCACATACTCACCTTCATCATTTGCATCTTCCATTGCATCTTAACCACCTTGCATCCATTATTCATCACATTTCCATCAAAGGAGCACACAACAAAGCTTCAATCAAGGGCCAACCAAGGAGATCAACACAGATAAAAGGTATAATCACTCTTGCTTTATCTTTTCTTTTGTTTGTGTTCAACTTAGGCTAGTTTTTAAGTGGTCTAGTGTTCTTTACTTTGCATTTCTTAGTTCGTTTTGCATATTTAGGAGTAGAAACACTTGCACACACTTAGTATTTAAGAAATAGATTAAATAGATTATTATGTTTTGCATTCTAAAAACATTCATGTGTGAAAAAAATTGAAATTATGTGCTCCTTTGAATTCTTTTAACAACCTTAAATGCATGCATTTGTGTACCTATCATAGACAATTTAGGGCTTCTTAATTTTCCAAGGTTTTGTTAGGTTTCAGAATTGGGTTTTCATAGTTTGAGATATATGGTTATAGCTTCATTTGTTCAAACTTTTAAACATTAAAATCTTTTGATTTTGGACTAGGGTGCACAACACCCCTATCTTGCTAGTTTTGACCGAGATTCAGTGACAATTTGCTCTCAACAACTTTTGTTTGGGCTTGTTTTCTCTCTTTTTGTTATGTAATAGCTATATTTTTTAAGCTTTTTCTATAAAGTTAAAAGAAGCATTCCATTTATTTTTCATCTAACATTAAGAATTTTTTCTAAATATGAATTGTTCAATTGTATCTTTCCTTTCAATATTTCTAATTGTTTTTGAAAAAAAATTCTCTTCTCTAAAATCCTTGGTTGATGTTTCATTTTGTTCCTTTGGTAACCTTCCTTCGACCAATGATGAAGCTCATGTTTTTTCCTCTCCAATATCTCTCTTCCTAGAGAAGATATTTTAGTGTAGTAGGAGATCATTAATAACTTTCAACACTACCTTTCCCACTCTTCATTCACCTAACCTTCCTATCACCACCATGACAAATATAAATGAAGAATCCATATGCAAAACTCAATTCACTCCACATAACTTATGTCCCCCATCTCTACCAAGAACCTATAAAACCTATCGTACCATCACTTAATATGCTTTCTTCTCACATATAGAGCTCCTTAAAATTCATCCCCCAACCATTAGTTATGCATAATAATGATTCCCCTCAACTTCATATTCCATCACATAACATGGATTGAAATCCTTGCAAAGGACTTGGTTCTCCTTCTCATACCAATAATGATTCTTCCTCTTCCAAAAATATTCATACCCTCATCCTAACCAAATTAATAGTATGTTTTCTTCAACTCCTTCCAATTTGGAGACACAGTATGGCCCTAGTTTTCAAATTATCTCCAAATAAAGATTCAATAAAAAAAATTTGGAACAAGGAGTTAAGGTTCATGTAGATATCACACCACAATTTTCCACAAAGGGATTAGATTACCAACATCCTCTTCTTCCACTCTTGTATGAAATATTCATTCACTCCTATAGCTCACCATCAAACTTTCAATTGCAAGAAGCAGGATTGATTCTTGCTCCACACCCCTTATCTGGGAAAGAAAAATGTTATGGACACTTCTTGAAGCTAGCCTGATCACTCTTTCTCCATCCCGTGAAAGAAAATATTCCAAAAAACATAAAAAGTTCATATTTTGTGCATATCATCAATTGTTCAAAAATTCTACTAATGATTTCCATGCCTTAAAGAGAGAAAATCGGAAACTCCTTTAACATAATACTATGGTTATGGTGGGTGTGAACAAGAAGTTGAGTCCACTTTTTGGCCAAAAAGTGAAAGTGTTTTCCTCAAATTTTTAGAATTTGTCACATTTAACCTTAAAATTTGAAGCACTTAGAGATGAAATCTTTAAAAAGTCGCTAATCATAAAACGTAGTAGTCAGAGTCTAGTTTCCAAATATGTAATTTATTTTAATTCTAGATGATACAAATTGATTTTCAATAGGAGTTTCTAAAATCCACTATTTTAAAAGTCACTTTTGTTTACCATACCATGCACATGTACATCATCCATATTTTGACCTAAATTATCATATTTTTCTAAATCCTTTTGGGAAAAGATTTGTAATTCATTGAAGCACACTTTTGATATTTTTTGTAATTTTTTATTGAATATTTTTTTTGTTAATTTTTTATTGGCCATATTTGTTGTTTTGAAAAATCATCGCGTACATCACACATAAGATGACTTAAACATTTTTTGAATATTTTTTTTCAAATTGAAAAGAATTGTTTAAGACGCTTTCGACTATTCTTTTCAAAAAAATATTTTAATAAAAAGTTATTAAAATACTAAAAAACCCTGATATTTCAAGTTTATGGACTAGTTTCATTAGAAATTAATTGAAAAATAGAAAATACAATCCATTTTTTTTTTTAAATACATATTTGGAATCTACACTATCTCATCTATAATAGGTTTTAATTTCATCAAAAAGTTCTGCAAAAAAGGTCTTTAGACATATGTCCAAAGTCACTATTTTCATACATTGACATGACCTTCAAGTTGTAGGTCAAACCAGGTCTAAAGCTTAGGTTTAGGTCCCCAAGCCTTTTCTCAACCAAAAAACAAGGCAAAACCCTAAAAAAAGTTCATTTTTTAAAAAACGAGATCTTTCATAAATGCTTTTATGAAACGAGATCCCGTTCTCAAAATGGGATCCCATTTCATAAAGCATAATTTTATTTATTTATAATGAAACGGGCCGTTAAAAAATGGGATCTCATTTTTAATGGCCCGTTTTAAAATAGATCCCACTTTTTAAGAAATAGATCCCATTTTTAAAAAAATGGGATCTCATTTTTTAATAGCCCATTTTAAAACGGGATCCTATTTTTTAAGAAACGAGATCTTGTTTTAGAATGAAATCTTGTTCTAGAATGAGATCTCATTTTTTTAAAAACGAGATCCCATTTTTTAAGAAAAAAAATCTCATTTTAGAACGAGATCCCAGTTTAGAATGAGATCCTGTTTTTAAAAAATGGGATCTTGTTTCTGGCTTGGGACCCCGAAGCAAAACGGGATCCCATTTGTTAAATAAAGAGATCTCATTTCATTTTTCCCGATTTCAACTTCGTGCTTTCACCCTGGTACCTATTGAAATAACATCGAATGTAAAGTTTTACTATTATATTGATCCTTCTAATATAAAAAATTAAATCCTATTGTGTTGCTCCTCACTATGTGGCATGTTTAGCCCTATGTAGGCGCTCATTGCCATTCATGGTGGTACAATATTATGTGCAACTATACTTCATCAATGGTAACAAAACAATAGTTTCCAACATGGTTCCATTGCCTAGATACACTTGGGGGAAAGGATAACTAATTTTGGAGGTGTGCATCCTCCTTGAGGATCCCCTCTTCCCCATTATTTTCCTTAAAATATTAGTGTAGCAAGTATGCTAACATTTTAAGGGGGGGCATATCACCCTATTAATTTCATATATATACACATTGGAATCTTGTGATATTTGACTTATTGACATTCCCCATTGGTGGTAGTGTTGTTAGTAATCCAAACTAAGGCATGGATATCAATTTATCCTCATGAAATTAAACATTTATGCACTCCTTGAGGTATGATTATCAAATCGTGACATTAGAAATTTATGCACTATTTATAGTCACCTAGAATAACACAACTTGCTATCCTATGAATTTTTGTATTCTACATGGACATAACACAGCTTAATAGCTAGTAGATCCATATATCTCATGAGTAAACTAGCATAACATAAATTTCTAGCATTATGAGACCTACCATTTATCATTTTACATGGACGTTCCTAGAATAACACAACTTTCTAGCTACAAGATCCATGTATCTCATGAGTAAACTAGCATAACACAACTTGCCAGCTAATAGATCTATGTATCTCGTGAGTAAACTAGCATAACACAACTTAATAGCCTTATGGGACCTATCACTTATCATTTTACATGGACACCTAGCATAACACAACTTGTTAGCCAATAGATTTATGAATTTCATGAGTAAGGTCTAGCATGACATAACTTGCTAGCCTTATGGGAATTTCTATTTATCATGTTATCATTTTATAAGTGTATGTTGTGTATTCGATAGATGACACTTGGTATTGAGACAATATTTCATACTAATGTCTTCTTACCTTGCTAACTCAAATATTTAGTTTTAGTGTACTAATCTTGTTGTTATGTCTTGTTCCATGTTCATTTTATGCATATCATGTTTTAATTTATATTTATATCATATATACTTCATGTATGTTTCACATTAGATTCATGTATACCTCGTGTATCCCTTTCGTTTTTTGTGTGTTTGCCCCATGTATTATGTGTGTTTACTCTATTTATTCCATGTGTATTCTGCATGCTTAGTCTATGTATTATGCACATTTTCTCTATGTATTTTTTGTGTTTCTCCATGTACTTCATGTGTTTTTCCAACGTATTTAGCATTTTTACCTTGCATATTGTGTGTTTTCTCTTTGTGTATTCCTAGTATGCATCATGTATTCCTTGTTGGCTCTGTGTTTGTCTCATGTTGTCTTCATGTTTTTTTCATGTTTTCTTTGTGTTTGCTTCATGTTTTCTCCATCTTCCTTGTGTATGCTTTGTGTTTGTGCCTTTTATTGCATCATGATTTATGTGTGTGCATTATTTTATCTTGAAATTGTTGTTTGATAGGATCTTGAGTTTGGGGGCTAGCGCATCCCCTAACTCAATGACATCTTACCCTTCACTATCATAATGAAAGAATCTTTTTTGGCTTCTCCCTACTTTAGTGTGAGTATGAGCTAAGTTCATACCCTCACTAAAGTGGGGGATAAATTTAGTTTCGCAAATTGTCACCCTTGAAAATTTCATATTTTTTGCTTAGCTCCCTCCTAAGTGATTGTGCCCAATTATTCTTATTTATTACCCATTTAATTATTGTTTTTGGGAAGTTGAATTAAATCTACGGAATTAAATTAAATATTTATTTAATGAGTATCTAGAAACTAAAATAGGGTTAGACTAGGGAACTCTAGTGCCTCTGTCCCCCCTAATCAAGCCCTAAGTCTCATATTTTATTGCCAACATCATATATTTATAAATTCAAAATCATTTGTTGGCTTGACATAACAGTTGATGTGAAATATGTTGAAACTCATATAAATACAAGTCTTTCTCTCTATTTGAACATCTAAGAAATTTGAATATATTTTGAGCATACTAAAATAAATTAAAGTGATTTCAAGAGTAGAATTCATATCCACAACACTCTTTTAACCAATTCATATCCACAACACATCAAAAAAATTATTTTTACACATAGTAAGATGTTTCATGTTTTAAGTTTACTATTTTTATCAGCACTAACATTTATAGGATCTTCACGTAATCATCAATTTATCCTTGTATGAGATGAGATGAATGAATTTAGTCCAAAAAGGAGTGCATAGCTAAGTGATAAGTTACAACATTGTCATTTATCATTAATTTTTATCCATTTTCCTCTACTCTCCAAATAGTAGGCGATTTATGTTTTTATCATAGCCATTTTTGGAGGTGGAAACACCAAAAAAAGGTTTGACCAAGGCAATCCCCTCTATGACACAACCCTTCTTACCTTGTTCTTTTTGTAGATTATATGTGAATTGGATAGAAGAGGATCAAAGATCTCAAGTATCAAAACCCTAAGACAAGAATTTAAGCACCTTATCTCATTGAATTAGAGAAAAGTTGATAATTTGTAATATGTCAAACCTTGGACCTAGATTTTCATAGTCAAAGGCTTGCAAAAGCTATTGTACCTACACCTATTTTTAGATCTAGGAATTCAAAATCTTCAAAGTAGGGCACCCAATTCCCCAATCCAATCAAATCAACCTCAAATTCATATCACAAGTGTGTTACAAGTATGAAGGTGTTGTCATTGATGTCAACCGGTTGTTGTTGTCATTGATGTCAAGGTAGTTGGTTATTGGTTGTATATGTTGAGGATATTGAGAAAATTGCAATATAAAAGGTTTTTAGGTTGTGCATGTATAGTTAAGATGTTGAAGAAGTTCTATGAGTACATGGAGTTATCCTTATGTTGCTATGTCTCGAGGTGTGTTAGAGTGAAGTAATGTGCTACAATGATGTCTTTGGTACTTGGTTTCCAAGTGCTTTTGCGAAAATGTGATAAATAGAGAAAATAGTGTCATGTAGGTATTCAGTGTATGCTCTAGATTGTGCTCCATGTTTCTTTTGGGTTGATGTTATGCTTGTGAAAATTTGAGGTATTGTTCATGGCTGTTGGTAGTTGCTATATCTAGGATTTGGGCCTCTAGATCATTGTATAGTGCGAGATATTTTCACTGGTATGTGAAATGTGCATTTCAGTGTGCCTAGCTATTGTTTTGGGAGAAATGTATTTGCTCTGCATTTCTCCACATTTTGGATTCAAAACTTGTGGTTTTGAGAATATGTTGATAAGGTTTCTCTCTTTATTGGTTCAAGAGAATTCAATATTTGGTGTTGTTGTTGATGAGTTTTTGAGTTATAGTGTATTCTAGTGGTTAATAGGGTTATTCAAATGTACAAAATATTCCTACTTTTCAGGGGAAGTTTGTTGCAAAGCTTCTGGATGAATTTTCAAGTGTTTATTACTTACTCCAAATTGTGTTCAAGTGAATTTTGTTGTTCAAAAAGATTGGACCGAGTTAAGGATGTGTGTGCTTAATTGTTTTATGTGTTTTGGATGGATGTTGGCCGCCTTGTGTTAAACACTACTTATGAAGTTCATGGAAGTGTGTTGAGGCATGTTTGGACTCATTTAAGTCCTCATTAAGTATATGCTTGGTTCACCCTCATTCTAATTCCACCATAGAATGTTTTGGCGCCGATCTAATTTGAATTTGTAAATACAAATTGTGTATGGCCAACCTTGGAAGGGTTTCAAGGTTGAAGACGGTATAAGTACAAGTTGAGATGTTTGTGAATGACAAGAGATATGTGAGATATGTATGAGTGATGTGAGTTCAAGCATATCAAGGCAAATTTCAAAGTGTTGAGCTCTTGAAGGAAGTGAGCTGAAGGTGTATTCTATCTTTCAAGAATATTTGCAAGTGTGAATTTTTTTTGGTGGAATCTCTATTACATTGGGATAGTTTTCTCCTTGTAACAATTCTCCTCTATCTTCTTTGTAACTCTATGGCATTGAGCCCATACAATGATCCCTCATTGGATTGTGTGTCCTATCTTGGTAATGAGCCTATGTATTTGGTTTTGGAATTCTTTATATTCTGAGCTAGTCTTCATCGTGGTTTTTCCCTCATTGGGTTTTCCACGTAAATTTGATATTATTGTGTGCATGGTTTTATTACTTTTATTTTCTATTTTTGCATTTAACAATCAAACATATTAGCAGAGTAAAGTTTTTGTGAATGCATGTAAATCTAACTTTTGTTGATGGTTTTGAAGTTTAAAATTTATACAACTGATTCTCCCCCCCTCTTAGTTGTCTTGTTCAAAAAAGTGCCCCTCTTTTTGTACTACCCATATCTACTTTCAATTTTTGTATCTTTACTCTACATTTTTTAGAATTTGTGATAGTCTCTCTCTTTAGTCTCAACCTTACAATTACATGAGGTTACCATTTGTAGTAAGTTTATATTTAAGAACAAATTGATGTGGAATTTTCACCAAAACTTTGGATTGGCTAAGTAAGAATGCTCATAATGTTTTGTCACAAGATTATGCCTAGATTTGAAGATATTAAGTTTTCATATTTAAAGTTTAAAGTCCATTTTGAAGGCCTTAAAGATTTTTTTGGGATTAAAAGTGTTTGTAACCAACATAACTAGTTATATCTTGATAGATCACTTCACAAGTTTTCCAATATGTCAAATGGTTCATCAACCAAACACTCAGATCAAAAGTTATGGCATCTGAAATTTGGGTCTCCTAAAATGGGAGATGTAAAAATACATTGGACATATAAATGAGTTGTAAAGGAGGAGTTACATGTTGTTTTGTGTGTTTAAACACATCATAGGTATATATTATTAGAGATAATGATGGGAGCCACTTTTTAGGTGGTTTTAGCTCATGATTTTGTAATACTATTTGATAGTTTCATGTATTGTATCTCCTATATATTTGGCGTTGAACACTTAGAATACTGAGAGAGGGGTGAATAAATATTCTCTAAAACCACTTAAACATGTATTCAATACATTTCATTCAACTTGTAGAAAAGGAAATAGCTAATGAAAACATACATCACATCACATAACATAAGAACACCAGATTTAAGTAGAAAATCCAAGAAGGGAAAAACAATGGTGAGGATTAGCTCACAATATATTATAACTGGTTACAAGATATTACAGAAAGGACCACTTCCAGGTGGACTCACTTTTCGGAGGACTCACAGTCTAGAGAATAAGAGAGAAAGAAGAAAGGGTGGCTCTCTACCAAGGTTTGAACTAAAATAATGCATCTACAATATGTTGGAGACAATTCCACTAAAGCTCAATATACTGACTTAACACACTTCATGTTTCTCAACACTTACTCCCACTTTTCTCTTCTTTGCATCAAATTCACATACTCTGCTTAGGAATTCACATCATTTTTTCTACCACAAACATCATTTCATCTTTACACCAGCAAAATGAACTTACATTTATATGCATTACATCCACAAAAACTTACAACATCAATTAGGATGACCTAATTAGATAAAACATGTAATACATCAATCTGTCATATTAAGATTCAATAATACACACCTCACAACATAAACCAAAACTTGTAAAATATAAAAATAGGTTGGAAAGAACCTATAATCACTCCCTTAAGTTTGCTGAGTTTATACTTTAACTTCACACAAACCCAAACTCTTTAGGTTGGCATCGAATAGTAAAGACCGGTGACATGAACCATCTATTCATTCACAACACAATGTGCAAACCACCGAAACACTTCCCACTTGGAGCATAGACACTTATGACACCTGTAAGCACTTCCTCAAAACCTTATAACCAAATATTCTTCCAAATTGGAATGTGAAGCATTCCAGTCATGTATTCTGCATCAGTAACATTGTCACTATCAAGTTCGATACTCTATCAACATTATCTTTGACACCAGAGGACATAAAGACATGAAAATTTGGATTTGGATTCCTCCTAAATACACCAAAATTTCCTTAGAACCATATAATTGATTCTAGTTGGCGGAGCAATGTGAACCTTAAAACTAGTTCACTGTACATTGAAAACTATATTTTGGGACTTAGACAAATATTCAACACATTTATTTTACACAGGACCAACTCATCTGCACCTTTATATACTGGATTGATATTACTAATAAACACTACATTCAATCATGCTCATGTTGCCAAAAATCTCATCAATGACAAGAAAACTTCCAACAATCCCCCCTTTATCATTGATGTAACATACCCAAAACTCTTCTCCAAAACATTCTCCAACCAACTAATTTCTCAACTACTCCCCCCTTTGACATCAATGACAAAGGGTTCATTGTTCAAGCATACATACTCCCCCTAATTGATACACACACACATGAGTGTAACTCCCCCTAACAGTGCTATCAATAAAAAATGACCAAAACTTTAATTTCCATACTATCCACTATCTTCCACATATATACAATGAAATCTGAAATTAAATAAGAAAAATGGAAATCTACATAATCAACTAGAAGAAGGAAAAACACTTTTGTATGACACCTTCAATTTTGCAAGGTGTTCCTTCCAATTCTTTTTTCCATCTTCACAATCTTTCTTAACAAATCCAAGCATGTGGCACTAAGTCTCAAAATACATGAGGAGTTCTTCACCTTCATCTAGAGTACTGGGTACCAAATTCAACCTTACTACCTTCTTTGCATTAGCCAAAGCACTAGTTAGGGCTATAAATCTAGCATTTACTAGGTCTCTAAGTTGATTGAATTGTATTATAATATTTTCTTTTTGTTCTCGCAGTTGAAAGAATTGTTCATGCAAATTCTCTATTGCCAACCTTGTAGTTCCATCTGCATCATTTGATGGATCATATGCTCTAGAGGCCTTATCAATCTGAGACTCAATGGATTCCATCTCATCCTTTATGTTCTTTGTGGATCTTGACCATTTCAAACAAAATCAAAAAAAAATATTTTCTTCTTCAACATAATTTTGAATATCCTTAAGGTTGTTTTGCAACTTACCATATGAAGTAGCACACTTGTCTAAAACATCTGCCAACCTTCTCTCATTTATCTTCTTATTTACCTCCTTTTCCAAGTTCTCCTCTAAACCAATAGTATATTCTTTGAATGATTCAAGGAGTAACCTTAGTTGTTGCACACCAGATAAAGAATTGTCAACATTTACACCAAGGAAGCTTTCATGTAGCACTTTCACCGCCTCATCAATCATCTCAACACTCTTTTGGTGAGTTTGAAAAATCTCCTTTCTTACGAAGGCATGAAATGCATCACTAAGTTGTAGTTTTTGCAAGGGGGATATCTTATCCATGTCAACTTGGCCTTGTTGCATTGGGATTTGTAGCAACTGTGATAATACTATTGGTTGAAATTGAAGTTGCATATCTAATAATATTTTCAAATAATCTCCAAAGGCTATAGAGGACTCACCAACCATCTTCACACTTTCTTCATCCTTCTTTTCATCAAAATTTTCCTTGTCACTGATGCACCCTTTAGATTTTATATCATCCTTATCCTTATTTCTATTAGCAGACTCATCTTCAATCTTCTTCTCTTCTTCAAATGATTTCACATTATCTTTGTCCTTGTCACCAATGCTAGCGTCTTCCTTAACATTCTTCTCTTGTTTATCAAAATCTTTAATATATCTTCCAAAAGAGGAAAGTCTTTAGTTTTGTGTGCCTCAGTATTCTTTGGGTTGTCTTGTATGACTTCTTCTTTCTATGTAGTTTTCTCTATGTCTGAAGGAGGTGTGTTACTCTGTGTGTGTGCTTCCTCCTTTAACATATCTCCATCCTTTTCTTCTCCAACAATATTTTTTTCTACTAGAGGTGTATCATCAATAAAAAAAATTTACACATTTTCTCCTTCAGCTACATGCTCATGTTCTAGAGCATGCTCATGCTGTGCATCTTCTAGTTCATTCACTTTAGGGATAGACAAATCATCACACAATTATTCTTCACTGTTTGGATTCCTAATTTGTTTGCCAGATTGGCAACCTTTCCCACTATCTCATTTCTCAACCTTTCTATATCTTCTTTGTCCCTGTTCATTAGGGTATTGACCCTTTGCTTAGTCCTAAATTCTTTATTATACAATTGAGCTAATTTAACCCTATGCTCATCTGAAAGAGAAGAACTAATCTTCTCCAAAAAAATATGTCCTTAACTTTACATCTTCATTTATGGACTCTTTCCTTCTTGCATATAATACACTTTTCAAATCCTCAAGTAATTGAATCTTTATATCCTTCATGCTAACATCAAAAGAAACAATGTACTTGACAATAGTTTCTTCAATGGTGGATTTTTCAACATCATCTACAGTAGGGTCTAGTGCAATAGTTTCTTCTAGGTTCCCATATTTTGAAATACAACTCATCAAGGCCTAAAGCTTCATAGGGCTCTATTTCCAAACTAGAGAAGTCTTCTTCTTTCCTTTCCCTTTAGGTGATTTTCCTTCTTTTTTATACTTCTTCTCCCTCATATGAGTCATGAAATATTGTTTCTCCTTCTCCACTTCTGCCTCACTATCAATATCCACAATACCAATTTTTTCTTTCTTTACATTTGTCTCTACTTGAGATACACTAGGTTTTCTCTTCCAAAACAACTATGTTCCTTCTTCTTCCTTATCATAAACAGTTACACTCACATATTACCCTATTCTTGTATTTTCTTCTCTTTTTTGGAACACTTTGTTGTTTTGTAGGAGCACTAAAATATTCTTTCCTTTTCAAATCAACTATAGGTTTAGTTTTAGAGGACTTAGTAGCAACTAGAGAGGGGGTACGGGTCCTTCTTGAACTTCTAGCACTGGGGAACCTTCTAGAGGACTGAATATTCCTTTGGATTTCTCCATAAGGCCCTTTAGTAGTCCCATCATCTCCACTACTTGTGCCTTCATCTTTTCTACATTCTTCTTGATTTCCTTTGATTTGTGCTACATATGCACAAAACTGGATTTCTCCTCATATGTACCATATCACTCTTCTTTGGGATCTCTTTGAATGATCAACATGTGATTAGCAAGATCGACAATCACACTCTCTTCTACCTCATATCCCATTTTAGAAATCCATATTGTCCTTGGATCCATAGTTTCCATCATACAATAGTCTTTGCTTACCATGAAAATAATGCCATTCTTATACTTTTCAACCACTCTTAGGTATTTTTTCTCTTTCCTACATTTGGACTTGGAATGATTTGAAGAACCTCCACAAGTCTTCATCTTTAGATGCTAAATCCAGATATCTCAGCATGCGATCTTTGATTTGTCCATCCATTGGTACATTATCTAACCATAATACATTTCTTACACCAAGAAACTCTCTAATAAAGTAAAATAATAGACATATGATCAAGTTCCCATAGCAAAAAGGTTATCATGAATCCTTAGTTTTCTATAGATTCTTCAACAATTGTTGCCTCAACAATTCACATAGGTCAAAATCTACACCTTCACCATTTCATATGTAGTATTAATTGTAGTAGTAGAAACATAGTTTTCTCTATATTTGAATAATTTTTTTATATCCAATCATCATGGATGCATATTTCACAATTGGGTCATCAATGTTCTTGACCGTCATGGCTCTCTTATCAAATTTTTCATTGGATAATTTCATCACCACTTCATTTT
>VDFB02042476.1:0-11542 GCA_007258455.2 Sequoia sempervirens
TATGGACAGATAAATGTCAACAGGCCTTCCAGAAAATCAAAGATTACCTGCTATCAACACCAGTCCTCATGTTGCCTATTCATGGAAAGCCATTAATTCTATACATCTCGACCACTAATTCAGCACTGGGGGCATTACTGGCTCAAAATGATCATGAAGGGAAAGAAAGAGCAATCTACTACATCAGCCGCACACTGATAGGTTATGAGTTGAATTATACATACATTGAACGTGCATGCCTCGCAGTTGTCTTTACAACCCAAAAACTAAGGCATTATATGCTCAATCATTAGACACAACTAGTTGCCAAAATTGACCCATTGAAATACCTATTAAGTCGAGCAGCGTTAACAGGCCGATTGGCGAAATGGGTCATGATCCTAAGTGAATACAACATACAGTATGCTGAACGCAAGGCAATAAAAGGGCAAGTAATAGCAGATCAACTGGAAGATGCGCCAATGCAAGCCTCTCATCCGTTGGTAACTGATTTTCCCGATGAGTTCATCTTTCATACAGAACCAGCAACACCATGGAAGCTGTATTTTGATGGGTCTCACACTGGTCATGGCTCAGGGTCTGGAATCTTGTTCATCACACCACAAGGGGATTCAATTCCTAATTCATTTCGAATTTCTTTCCCTTGCACAAACAACATCGCCGAATACGAAGCACTAGTTACAGGTCTCAAGTTGGCAATCAAATGGAAAATTCAGACATTGCTTGTATTTGGGGATTCCCAGCTAGTAATCAAACAAGTGAATAGTGACTATGAAACAAAGGATGAGAAGTTGCTTCCTTACAAGAGGATGGTGGATAGCTTCCTAACATACTTCCAATCAGTGTCTTTTGAACAAATCCCCAGGGTACAGAATAAGGCAGCAGACGCAATGGCTACTATTAGTTCTCTCTTGGACATCCCTAAAAATGTGTCACAATTTGAGTTCCTAGTAGAACAGCTGTTGATACCGACATATGATATCCCAGAGTTGGAAATGGTTTGTGAATTTGTTTGTCCCAACTCTCCTTGGTATCAGGACATTTATGACTATCTAAAGACTCACACCCTTCCATCGAACCTATCCAATAACCAAAGGAAGTCCTTCATTAGAAAATCCGCAAGGTATGCCATTATCAGTGACACCCTATACCGCCGTAGTTTTGACAGTACCCTCCTTAGATGTCTTGACATCGATGAAGCATGTACGACCTTATGAGAAGTGCACGATGGTATATGCGGATCTCATTCGAGCGGTCCTACTCTGGCTAAGAAACTAACGAGACTTGGATATTATTGGCCGACAATGGAAAAAGATGCAATAGAATATGTCAGAACCTGTCACAAGTGTCAGATCCATAGTGATTTGGTCCATGCTCCAGCACAGGAACTTTGGCCACTGGGGACTCGACCTCATGGGTAAGATTCATCCAACTTCCTCCAACGGCCATAAATTCATTATCACCACCACTAAGTACTTCACAAAGTGGATCGAAACCATTCCATTGACATACATTACTGGCAAACAAATATCAAAGTTTATCCTCAATTACATCATTTGCCAGTATGGCCTCCCACAGTCCATCATCACTGACAACGGACGTCCATTCAAAAACCAAGATGTACGTGAGTTATGTGAGTGATTCCATATCCAACACCACTTTTCATCCCCATACTATCCCCAAGGAAATGGCAAAGCTGAGGCGTCGAATAAAACCATTATCAAGATCATTAAAAAGACTGTCAATGACGCTGGCCGCGATTGGCACATACAACTTAACCCTGCTCTGTGGGCTTACCGAACTAGCATTCGTACGCCTACAGGAGCTACCCCATTCACCCTGGTTTTTGGCGCGGAAGCCATCTTACCCATTGAGGTCAAAATTCCTTCACTACGGGTCTCTTTGAAGGGTCTAGCTAATGAAGAGGAATACCGACAATCACGCTTGCATGAGCGGGAAATGCTGGACGAAAGAAGACAAAACTCATTGAATCACCTCCAGGCATATCAAAATCGCCTTTGTCGTAGCTACAATAAAAAGGTCATGGTCAGAAGGTTTGACATTGGCGACCTGGTTCTCATGCAGAACCCTAAGAATCAAGCAGACAGAGAAAAGCCAGGAAAGTTTGAACCAAACTGGTTGGGTCCATATATCATCATATCTTCTTTTGGTTCTGGAGCATATCAACTGGCGACTCCAGATGGGGAACAATTGACTGAACCCATCAACAGTTTACACCTCCGAAAGTTCTACGCATAGCATCAGAGGACAAAGCTGGAAGACCCTAAAATACAAAAAAAATTGAAAAATGGAAAAAAATCGTCACCTTGATGAAAACCTGGCAAACAGGCGTCTTGGTGACACCAAAAAAATCAAAAAATCACAAAAATAGTAAAAAGAAAAATAATTCGTCCAATAGTGAAAACCTGGCAAACAGGCGCTTTGGACAAGTACCATGGTGAAAACTTGGCAAACAGGCGCCATGCGTAATCAATCATTGCTCTGCCATCTATTGTCACTTGGTCTAAACTTGGCTTAGGATGAAGGCTGTCTTCGCCATTGTTCTGCAAGTCACCATCACGTCCTGCTCTACCTGTCCTAGTGGACGAACGATCGACATCAAGTCCTGACGACTGTGTGTCCAGCAAGTCAACAGCATCCTATCTGTATCCCTTGCAAATGGCTAAGTCTTAAACCTGACTGGGGGCATAATGTTTATCATGCGACTGCAGTGGATGACACGTGAGATCAAAAACATCATAAAATGTCCTGAAAAAAAGACAAAAACATCATAAAATGTCCTGAAAAAAGACAAAAACATCATAAAATGTCCTGAAAAAAAGACAAAAACATCATAAAAAGGTCCTAAACAAAGACCAAAAACATGGCAAAATGTCCTGAAAAAAGACAAAAAAATCATAAAACGTCTTGAAGAAAACCAAACAAAACATTCGACCGCGCAAGACACACAAGTGCACTGTCATCCCTGGTCTAAGTCAATCAAGTCACTAAGTCCATGTCATTGTCCGAACTACGTTGTCTCTGCACATTTGCTACGTAGGCAAGACTCATACTTGAGTCCCCGAGACATTAGGTTAGTCCTATTAGGTTTTTCAAAATAAATCATGGCGCAATCTTTGCCCATCAAGACAAGGTCATTGGTCATGTCGAACTACGAGGTCTCTGAGTGTATGACGTAGGCAAGGCCATCTAATCGATGAGTCCTCGAGGCCACACTAGGTCAGTCCATTAGGGTTCATGACACTACAATGGCACACACGTCAAAGAAAATCTTCAATCAATTTCCAAATGGGAAAGCTCCTGAAACAAAGTAAAGCAATCTTTTATTCAACATGACAATCTCATTAAGGCAACATTGGCATATAATCAAACACAAGTCAACCTCGGTCACAACAAGTCAACCTCAGTCAAACACAAGTCAAAACAAGTCAAAACATTATAACTGCTCAAACTGTCAAATTTTGGTTAGTCTTCAGATGCGTCCTTCTGAAAGATAACCTCTGTCATTTACGCCTTAGGATATGTCCTTCCTAGGCGTCGTCATCGTCATTCGGCCTTTCGAGCGATCCTCTTGACATCTAAGGATCCCTCTTCCTGACATTAGCGTTCTTCAGATGAGTCCTTCTGAAGAACCAACTCTGTCATTTATGCTTTAGGATGTGTCCTTCCTAGGCATCGTCATTATTTTGAGGTACCCCTTACGACCATTAGGGATCAAATCCTCCTGACATTCGGCATCATTCAGGATGTGTCCTTCCTGAATTCACCAAGTCTCGACATTTTCAAGGTCATCAAAACTTTAAACACTCAGACATCTTGACATCGTCAAACATGACACCTTGGCATCAGAACAATGGCTATCCAGATGCACTTGACAAACACTTGGCAACTGTCTTTTCATCTCTTATCATGTTATTAGTTTTTCAGCGAGATCCCACTAAGCAGGATTTAGAGAAGCAGCGATGTAGCATGACAATTGACACGCATGACTACTAGCTTCTCAACGAGATCCCGATCTTGGGATTTAGAAAAGCAATGACATATCATGATAGAGACTTTATTTTTGTAATTTGGCAATCATGTCACTAGTTTCTCAAGGATGTCCTGGCAACAGGATTTAGAGAAGCCATGACGTTTCATGATCTGTCATTGTCTTTTTCTGCCTGTGGTTGATTATGACGACAAGACTGGGGCAAGCATGCTCCTAGTATGAGTCATAACCATCCTTGTCTGTGACTATTCTGTCTTGGGTAATGGTACGACCTTGCACACCTGGATCTACGTCATATCTTGGTGTTTGTTGACCATTACAACAGTTTGCCCAATGATGATTAAAGAGCAACGAATATTAAAAGTCTTATAGTAAAGTTTTGAAGGATTTGTATCTTCTCATAGGTCTTCTCCTCTTTGGTCTGGTCATCTTCTCTCATCGGTCCTATCGTCTTCTCTTGTCCATCCTGCGATGATATCCTGTGTCATTCAAAAACATAAGTGCATACATGCTATATCCACTGCATTAGGTCCATACATACATCATCCATGGCATTAAATAACATCATACATGGCATTCCATCATATACATAATCATAAACATTGCATTAACATAATCATCATTGCATATTTTACATAAATGCATCATGCACATCATTAACATGAGCATACGAATATTGCATCATCATGGCATCAAAAATCACAACATAGACATCATAATACACAAATGGCATCATAAAATAAGCATCGTACATCATACACACATAATGCATAGAACATCACATAACACATATAGGCCGCATCAAAACTGCATCATCATATAAATATCATCTCAAAAATATGCAATGTCACAGGATAGAGTCAATGGATATCCCAAAAATGGAGCTCGCAGGCTCAACAATAAACATAGTGTGTCCAAATACAAATATGCCCCTAGGGTAGGCTCTCATCATCCCCTCGGGGTGAAGAATGGGGTGGTGGCTGAGGCCCTATCACCGGCTCTGAAGCAATGGACAATCTTGTGGTGACCTATGTCTGTGAGGATGAGGGAACTGCGAATGAAGGCATCGTGATAGTAAAGGGAACCTGTAGAGTCACTTCTTCTTGGACGCTCTGAAGCGGTAGGATCACATCCTTTACGGTAGGTGACCTATCGCCGACCTCGAGAACCCGATAGAACCGGTACGTGCCAGAATGATATTTCGGGTATGCTGCGTGAGTGATGTGATCTACTTTGGCCGATGTGTAGTAATCTGTGGAAATCGACCCTCGACCTTTATTTGTAGCTCCTGGTACTACTTTGCCACTGCGACTGTGCCCTCTGTCCTAAAATGCGTGATTGGGGAGCCGGTAGAGATCGCTGCTCACGAGGTAGCCTTTGCACGCTCATATAATTTCTGTGCTTTACAGCCGCAAATTGCTCACCACAGCCAACTCGAGCCATATCCCTATAGATTACATGCATGGGGCAGCGGGCTATTACACCATCATCTGAATCCTGCTGGCAGATCACCGCCTGATCCCGCTCCACACGGGCTACCTCTAGTGCTGACTGTAAGGATCTCACCTGTGCCTGGCTGGCATCTAACCTCTGCTGCAGATCGGCCACTCGCTGATCAGCTGTCGCATCCGGTGGCAACTCTGAAGATGGTATCTCCTCCTCACCCTCCACCATCTGCCATCTGAGGACTCTCTCTGCCTCACCTATGGCCTCATCCTCCTCGTCATCATCATCATCCTCCTCTCCTACCACCCACACCTGTCTCCTCCTCTCACTGCCTCGAGTCTCCTCCTCTCATACCTCAGGTCTCCTGTCTCTCCCCCTCTGCCTCCTCCCCGGCCACATCCGCCTCTGGTGCCCTGACCTCCTCCTCCTGTCCCCTACCTCTGGCCCCCCTCCTGTCTCCCCTCGCCCTCTCCCTCCTGTCTGGGCTGCTCCTCCATCTCCCCCTCCTCATCGACCTCGGGGATAGCATCTAATGCTACCCTTGCCACGCGCTGTCGCAACCTGCGACCTGGTACCTGTCCATCCCGCCGTCGCTTCCTGCCATCTCCACCGTCATCTCCACCTCGGCCTCCCTCTCCACCTCGGCCTCCATCATCACCCCTGCCTCTGTCCCTCCCTCCATCACCACCCCTCCCTCCATCTCCATTCCTGCCCCTGCCCCTGCCTCTGCCTGCCCCCCCAGCTTCTGCCCTCTGCTCCCTCGTGCGGCGTGAGCCTCATGGAATCAGCGGCCTTTGTCAAGCGGTAGCCCGTCGAGGGATCTGGCATCCAATGGCACGGGTCAGTGATGCCTGCCACTGGGAAGCTCCTTAGGGCATTAATTTGGATCTGCCGCTCCACCTCTCCAACCCCAAGCCTGGGCTACTAGCCCGTCAATCTGCTGCGTCGCGAAGGCCACTGGGATGGCCGGCCCCCATGCATGCTCTCTCGACGATCGGGCATACTCTGCTGTCCCCATCAGTACATCCTGCTGCTCCCCGATCTGTCTCAGTACACGCTGTGGCAGATACATCTCAATAATCAGCGATGTCTGTACTGTCCGGCCAATGAGGTATCGATACTGCCTGCAAAAATTGAGATGATCATCCTCATCATCCCATGCCTCACAGTCCCTGTAGGGTCTCCAGATGAAGGTCACCATGGTGTCAATCCGATGTCGCCACCACCCTGTCTCACCTATATGAGTCTGCTATAATGCGCCGGCATAGTAGTACGAATAAGGCATCCCCTCGGCCAGCTGTGGTCTGTCGATAGGAGGGCGGAATATGGCAATATGCTCCCATGCCCAGATCATCATCAATGTGGTCCCACAGGAGATACTCTCTCCTCTCTTGTACACAACGTCATGCAGCTGATGATAAAGCGTCCCCAGCAAACAGGGACCCCATGCGTAAATTGTCCTGTCTTGCCGCATGCCGACCATGACATCCCCCCAACTAATCGGAAATCCGTGTCCTCGTCGGTCAGGTACCAAAATCCCACCAATCAGAGTCGCCAGAAATGCATCAAAGCGACTGTAATGCTCCGCCAGGAAATCCCAATGGATCTCGTAACCCTCAATGCCAAGTCCGGCACCTGCGATCTGTTGATGCGCGCGGAAGGTCACGCTCACCATGGCGAGGGGATAAAGTAGCGATCGCTCCTCGAATCAAAATCCGGAGAATGCGGTAGACGTCCTCCAAAGTGATCGTAGCCTCACCTGTCGGCAGGTGAAAGGAACAGGTCTCCGAATGCCATCTCTCGCACAACGTCGTCAGTAAACCCCTGTTCGCCCGAATGGCGGGCATGAATGCAGCATGGAATAAGCCAAGTCTCATCAGTCGTCACCGCTCTTGCGGGCCTAGCTGATCGCCAAACTGAAAGGTCTGCGGTCTGCTCTCCCTCGTGTAAATAGGGGCAAGCTGCCTCTACAAAAATACGAACACTACATTAGCACCTTTTTGGACAACTGTGACCGTCATGGAAAATAACTTAGGGCATAAAAACATCAAAACAAGTTAAAGTCAAAAAATAGGCAAATGCATCGCAAAACTGCAATTGCGTCTCAAAAACACAACTGCGTCGTTCAAAAAATCAAATGCGTTGTACCAAGTCAACTGCGTTGCTGGATTACACTTGCGTCGCGAATTTAGGCGTTTGCATCGCCACATTGCGAATGTGGCGCGGCATTTCATTTGTGACATTCAAACAATCAGTTGCATCTCAACATTGTGATTGCGGCATTTGAGAGGTCAAATGTGATTCGATTAAGCACTTGCGTCGCACCAAATATCGAATGCGGCATAAGCCGCCGGTGCGGCTCGTTTGTTCAGTGCACTTGCATCGCAACGCATCAAATGCGGCAAATGCGAAGTCAGTTGTGGCTTACGTGAACGCATATGCGTCGCGGTGCATTCGTTCACTACCCTAGAAAGCATTAAAAAACACGTAAATCAAGAAAATGACAAAGCAAGTTTAGGGTACATACTGCTAGTCCTGAGCCCTCTGGCCGTCTGAAGGTCCTCACGATCTCTCTGCGGTGCTCTGTCACTGGAATAACCATCGTAGCTGCTGCGTCTTTCGCTCTGAGCTCTTCGGATTTACAAGGTGAATAGTAAAAGTGAATTGACTTTTACCCCTTTGACCACCTATTTATAGGGTGAAAATGACATTTTTTTAACCACAGTCAGTACTGGAGGCTCATTTCCGCACCTTTGACCTCCCCGTAAGTTGCTTTAAACATGTCAGAATCTGAAACCGACTGTGCCGTTGTTTTTCTAGCCATCAAATTGATTTATCGGGACCTTTTGCAAATTTTTCTGGCACCGACCCAAAATTTGAAAATTTTCCAAGGGGGCAGGAATACTCCGTACCTTCGCTGGGGCATATTCTTGACATATTTTCTTTGTCACAATACGACAAGCGACATTATGACAAAGAGGGGCAAAATGTAGACACCTAAAAATGACCTAGGCCTGCAAACTTCATTTTTACCACCTTCGTCCTAGCATAATTAAGTTATCTGATTATGTCCTTGGTCCACATTCGACTATTGATTAAATAATTCATAATTATTTAATTAATTCATGTCATTTGTTCCTCCATGATTATTAAATAAATAAATATTATTTATTTATCTAATACGTCATTAATTATCTAAGTCTTCCTTTGATTAAATAAATTTCATAATTTATTTAATTTCCCTTTGTCATCTATGTCTTCCTTTAATTAAATAAATTTCATAAGTTATTTAATTTCCCTTTGTCATTTTATGTCTTCTTGATTAATTAAATAAATCTTATTTATTTAATTACGTCACTAATTAAGTCCCCCTCTTCTATAAATTAAATAAATTCTCATTTATTTAATTGTCCACTTTCCACTATAATTAAATAATTTTAATTTAATTATTTAATTATTCATTAGCTGTTTCTCTCATTAAAATTAAATAAATTTGATTTATTTAATTTAGCCAATTCTCTTGAATTTTGAATTAAAATCATTATTTAAATTCAAAATAATTCTTTTGTCACATTCCTCCATAATTAAATAATATCTTTATTATTTAATTATTCATTGGTCACCTAAATTAAATAATTTTATTATTTAATTTCTCCAGCAACCTCTTTGTCTGTGCCAGTCTTATCTTCCAATTTAATTCTTGACTTTTGACTTCTCATTTAA
This sequence comes from Sequoia sempervirens, assembly GCA_007258455.2. Lineage (NCBI taxonomy): Eukaryota > Viridiplantae > Streptophyta > Pinopsida > Cupressales > Cupressaceae > Sequoia > Sequoia sempervirens. The sequence continues at coordinate 9,182 of VDFB02042476.1, forward strand.
TTTCGACCATTGATTGAATTATGTTATAATTCAATCTCCACCCTTCATTCTTACCTGTTGCCCTAATTTTGACCTAACCCTAATGCACCCAGCAACATTCAATCTTAAGCATTGATCTTAGGGTTCTTGTCATCTTTTCATCCTGGCCATACATTCAAAATTGTAGTTTTCATAAAAGGGCAATTTTGTTCTCATTTGCCTCTCTCAGCTCTCTTGACTTCTTGCACTCTTAGTCTCTCATGTTTAGATTTCAATTTATGCTACTAGTCTTACAGTCATAGTCACTTACAGTCATAGGCATTTTAGTCCATTGTAGAGACATTTTATTTTCTGCAAATCCTTCAACGCTTGCATAGGGCTTAGTCTTTAGTCATAGTTGCTCACATAAATCTGAGGGCATTTTTATTTATCTGCAAGCTAGGAGGTGTAACAAAGGTTAATCATGGAAGGTGAAGACTTAGGGTAACTTCATCCCTTTTGTTTTCACATTACTTCCTTTGTACTTTGTTACTTCATAGGAATTTTATTGTTATTGTGCTAACCCCACTTAATAATAATTTTAGGATTTTCCCTTGATTACAGGCCTAATCTATACTAGTTCTAGGCCATGTATTGATTTTATCTCATCCATTATTCACCATTGTTGTAGACCAAAAAATAAAAAATTGTAGTAACCATCTAAAAGTAGCAGCCTAATCCTCCAAGAAATCCAAGTACTTATCCTTCCATGCTTGGAAATCTTCCTCTATGAGCCAATCGAATGTGATAATACTGTCATCCTTTAACATGTAAGGAGCACACTTGGTGGAAACTTGATTTGCTTCTTTATCAAATTCTTCCAGAGAAATTCCTACTTGAGCAAGCATGCCCATGCTTTTCTTTAGCATTCTCATATCTGCTTCTTCACAAAGTTTGGCCACTTGCTTTGAAATCACATCATCAACCTGCTCCTTCCAATCTTGTAGAGACTTGATTTCACCATTATCCTTCAGTATATCAAGAAGGAGACCATGATTAATTTCATTAAAGCTCTTAACCAATTCCCTTATTTTAGCCTCCAAATGCTCAATCTTTCCCTACAATTCTTGAATTCCATTTACAGTTCTAAGGGTGGGTTGGATTTTATCAGGCTTATTTGCATCATGTTTGGATCCTAGAACCATTAGCCTTAGATATTGGATTCTTGGGATCCATTTATCTATGAGGGGAATTTCCACCTTTTCTATGTTGAAATTAGTTACTGCATCAACCATGGAGGAATAATTAGCATATATTCTAATTAGCCTCTTGTCAACTCCTCTATTCAAATGCTCTAGTATTGAAGTTACATTTTTCAAATTATTGGTAAAAATTGTCATATCATGCTAACTATGATTTTCTTCATATTCCTTCAAATTTTCAAGTAATTGTTCTTTGTTGACTTCCTCCCCCTGTTGTGGACTTGATGTGCTTGTTCCTCCATTGATATGGCACAATTACCCATGAAGAACTTGTGGGATGGATGAGGGTAGATGATTTTGGCTCTTGTGATGTAGAAGGAGAAGCAATATTTGCTTGCATTGGCTCACTAGGTTACAAATTTTGCATTTGTTCCTTCAATAATTCCATTTCATTTTTCAACTACATTATTTTTTGTTTGACCTTGCCATTTTGAATCAATAAATCATTATACATTTTTCCTGGATTTCTCTTTCTCAGTTGTCATTGATTCAATTGTAGCTTTTGTGAACTAAGAAAAATTTATAGACATGGTAGCAACCTCAATAGCTAAGGTACTAGACACCCGTTTTATGATCAAACTTCCTCCATAATCTGTAATAGGTTCTGCAACTTCTGGCCTTTTAGTATTTGGGGCCAAAGCCCAGATTGGAAAAGTATCCCACTACTCACTAAATGCAGATCCTTGCACTGTAATGGCCACTTCTTCCTTAGAATTGTATAGAGTCCTATCATACCTCTCCACCATGTCAAAAGCAATTGCAGAAGCTAGGTCGTACTTTGGTAATAAATAAACACCACCTTTTCTCACTAGTTCTTTTCCTTCTTGTGTAGTTATCTCTTGATAGATTTCTTTCATCTCTTTTATTACTTGAGCTTGTATGAATGCATTAGGAAATTCAAGGTGGAGGATCCTCTTCTTCACAATTTTGTTAACATACTCATCATTTTTGGATCTTCAAGAAAAATCCATGAAAGTTGGGGACTTGACAAATGAGTCATCATCCATGAACTTTGTACAACCCTCTTCTCTAAGATCATCTTTATCATTCATGCATGTGAGGTCATCCTTACTCAATCTAAGGCTCAATTGTTGAGGTAGCACCATCTCCCTGGGTGGAGAAGCCATACCTTATTGCATCT
>VDFB02042479.1:0-15931 GCA_007258455.2 Sequoia sempervirens
AAGACTCTTTTATAATTTTGATCGCCCATTCGGGCACGGAAACAAAGAAAGACATGATCATAATTTTAATTTATATATATATTTATATTTTTTTCTATTTTTTTTATTTCAGAACAATAGGTCAAACACAGTCTAATATATTTGTTTGTATAGAAAAATAGAATTTGATATATATATATATAGAAAAACAATACATATATATATATATATATATAACACAAGTGATTCAATAGATGGCATATATTTAAAAATTGTTTTTTTTTTTCTTTAACAGATCTAAAACAAAACTAGGCTCATCAATTCAATTCATAATAATAACAATTTTCTTTTTCAACACAATTATTTCAACAACTAAATTTTATATTGAAGAACTTTAGAGGATTTTACTATAGTTTTCCTATCAAGAATCCAAGGGTTTAAAATAAACAACTTTTCAATCACAAATCCTCTTTTTTTAAAAGTAGAGAAGATTATTTTCAAATCATAACAGATAGATTTTTCCATAAATCAATACATATCTAACATGCAAATTCAACCTTCAATCTAAAACGATTTTTATTTCAAAACAATAATTTTCACTACTAAGTTAAAGAATTTCAGAACATATTTACTAATGTTTTCAACAGAAGATTCAAGGGTTTCATTCGAATAAATTTTCAAACCACAGAACTTCTTTCTATAAATTTTTCAATACACAACCAACAGATATTATTCAAAGCACAACAAAATAATAATAAATAACAAAAGAAAACCTGGAGTCCTTCGTCTGAAGAAGAATCCCTTCTGTAACCTCCTTTCGAATTCCTCCTACAGTTCCTTCTCGATCGCCTCCTGTAGCTCTCTTTTCAAATCTATCTATCTTCAAATCAATTATTTTCCCCGAAGTTTTTAACAAAAATTCTTTTCTTTTCTTTTTTATTTTTTTCTTTTCGGATCCAAAACATGAATGAGAACTACGTGTGAATAATCTCCTCATAAAAATAATAAATCCAAATAAAGATCAATAAAGCTCTTCTGCTTTTTTTTCTCAAAAAGTCTCTCTTATTGGTCCTTTTTCCAGCTTTTAAAAGCACACTTATCTACAATTTTAATTAAAATAATTTATTTAATCAAGATATTATCTCCACATAATTTTCTAATTTAATATTAATAAAAAGATAATATTTAATTATCCTTATCAATATTCATTTAATTTAATTATTATCAACAATATTAATTTAAAATAATTATTTACTCTTTTAATAAATTAAATCACTTTTTAATTTCTTTACGTATGGCTAAATTAACATTAGGAGTTAATTAAATAAACATGAACCATAAATGGAAGTAAGATACCTCAACAATCAAACTACACAATCAGCGAGAACAAAACTTTAGTCACGACACAACAAGCATTACAACGGATGTGGGACTTGGGATGGGGACACTTCAAAATATACTCCCTTTTTTCAACTTTTACCCGTTAGGTTAATTTGTGCTTTTCATACATCCCTATGTCAGTAGGTGGAATCGAGACTTAATCTGTAATCATCCAAATAAATGTCAAGTAGCACATGTATGTATATATATAGTCAAACATCCTATCGTGAGAAGGAATTGCAGTGTAGCAGGGCACTCGTGAACGAGTGATGCTACACTGTCCTCTCACCTAATCTATTCTAACAATTACAATATCAATGACAAACTAACATTTCTAACCAAATTGCTCATAAGATAACATGATGCTTAACTACAGCATCCTAACTAATTATTTAACCATTGCATTATAAAATAATACTGAATTCAAATAACATGATCACCATAGGATTATCACATCGACATATAAAACATTAGAGAGAAAGCATTACATAATAAAATAATCCAAACCCTATATACAGAGTATCATAAATCATAATAACAATATCAATTGGAGCAATCAATAAACTATGCATCCGCACACACCAAATCGATGAATCAATCACCATCACAATTCAGTATCACACTAACATATAAAAGCAAACAATAGTAGTAAATAGTATCAGAAACATGGGGGTATTACATCTTACATGTCCCCACTTGGCGTGCAGACCCCTTCTTCTCTCCCTCCAACAAGCCAAATTTCAAATTTGAAAAGGCCACCTAATGTCATTTATTAGCACATTCATCAAAACTTGCACATGCTTCACCCATCCATCTCTTGACAAGTGGCACCTTTCCATTGGTTGAAAGTTAGTCCCACATTCATCGGTTTGTGTAGCATACATACGTGTGAACCCCAAAGGACAATTAAACAATAAACACAGCACAATTTTTTTTTTTCTTTTTAAAGTAAACATAACATGCATGTATTACACATTAAGTCATGACATGAATTCCATTTAAGCAGATTCACTAACACATACATCCCTTGGGGTACACGAAGAGTCATTACGAGACTGAGATCTACACAACAACAATAAAGAATAAAATCCAAAGATATAATCCATAACAAAATAAACATTAACAAATATAGCACATACATGATAATCATTGATAAGAAACCATTTGAGTACATAAATACAACATATAAATAATTAACTTAACACATTGAATTACAATTGCCATGGTCAATAACCACACCGAGCTAACATTACATTATAGTACAATGATACAAAGGTACAATGATACAAGAGTGTTCCAAACATGAAATGGAAACCATGCATGAGATAACATAATACAAATAAATGAATGAAAACTGGCTCAGGATGGATTACAACTGGATGCTGCAACCGCACCAATCCACCTCTGATCCTGTTGGGGACCCAATGGGGTGCTTAGCAGGTTCACCCGACCATGTGGTCGAAGACCCACTTGGTGCTAGGAGCTAACAAAGAAGAGACCTCAACCAGAACATCCAAAAGGGAACCACAAGACTCAATGCCATACAAAGGTATCATAAAACTCAAAGGGTTGCCATGACATAATCAACAACACCAGAGTCAACATAATAACTTAAAGGCATAAACCCCATCACATAAAACAAAGCAATGATCAGTAAACAAGTAACCAAAGGATGATCATAAGATACTTCCAAATCAAACTGAATTAATAAACATGATACAATTCCAAATTTTAATTAAACAATACAATAACATCATATCACATTATCATAAGATACAAGATCGTAAATAAAATATAAATGAGATCATACAAGACCACAAAACATACTAAAGATGTATTAAAGCAATAATCATAAATCAATTTAAATCAATTCAAACAACAATCTAAAACAACTCCCATAACCCACTTCCAGAGGAACTCAATAAAGTAAAACACATGGGCAACTAGGGGACAGTGTCATCGCATAGTCCTACATGGGTTGTCCTGTGCTCTTCCTGCCAACTGGAGGCGCCGGTCCCATCTATGGCTGTCCTGTGCTCTTCCTCCCAACTGGAGCCGTCGGTCCATAGGGTGACTCATGCGGAGCCGTAGACCTCTCGTGAAGACGAGGTCACGACCTTGCCAACCACGGCCTTCTCAGCCTTCCATTAGTCTGCGAAAGCACTAATGAAGATGAGGCATCCATTTTATTAATCTTATAATGATATTACTACCCAACCCTCCTAAGTTAATTATTAGGTTTTCACTTGTTTACTAACTCACTTGTGGGTTATCCTGAGCCCTTCCCCTTAAACGGGGCGCCGGCCCCCACGAGGAGCCACTCTCCCTAGAAACCCAACAACATAAAAACCAAGGGTTGTACCATCAAAATAAGAATATTAGATCACAATCGAGAGCATGCGAGGCATTACCCATCTCACTATAAATACAATTTCCAAGTCTCAACAAATTCTGTACAACCCTTTTAAAAATCATGAAACCAAAACACTTGCCACATCAAGGGCCCATAAAGAGAGAGAACATCAATTATCAATCATCTCAAGCCTCTGGAAGCCAAAAGAATGAAAACCCATAAACAAAGGTAAAGTGAAGCAACATGAGTATTTCTCCAATAATTCCAACACAAAAATTTCCTCAAATATGAGAGTAAATCAGAAAAAGCCATAACAAGGAAAGATTCATCAAGACCCATCTACAAATTAACAATGGCATCACCTCAAATAGGAAAACGCAAAAGAAAACCAACTTTTAATTCACGAAATCACTAAATGAAACCAAAAGCCACCAACTAGGCATTCCATGGGAGACCTCAATTTTCTCCTCACAAGAACCCCCTTATGATGGTATGCAAATCACTTTCATAAAAACAACAACATAGCAATGACAACAATAATTGCAAGGCCTCCAGATCTAATTTCAATTCAAAAATAATGAGTGAATACATTAAAATAAGATCAACCACCCCATCCAAACCACATAAACAATTTTGATACAAAATAAATCAGAAATCCAAGAAGATCAACCTCCCACAACTCATCAACAAAATACAAATTCCCAAATACATTGCAACACAAATTTAAAAGACAAAGGATTCCTTGAATCAAAACTAACCTCCAAAGGCATTCACACCAACATGGAACCACCTAAAAACAATCCTTCAACAACAAGGGTAAAAGCATTCAACCAGGCATCCAAGGCACCAAATTTAAGAACACCTTAAATACTCAACCACTCACAACTCCACAAAAAACACTTATATAATAAACATCAATCAACAATTCAATCGAGAACAATATTTATTAACCAATCAATTAACGACCAGAACTAAATAACTTTACAACTTACCCATACTAAAACAATTCATGATAACCATCACAGGTATTCTAAAAGTCTTATCCATAAAGCGTACTTACAAATCAATCATTAAATGAATATAAGGGAAGTCAATTTTTAAAAGATTAAAATTCCATTTCACCAATAAACTATCCAATTCGAAATTACCCTAATCAATCTCTAACTATACCCATACATTTAAATTTCCCCTTTCATCATACTCACTTAACATTCACTTCCAAAATTTAAATTAATTGTGAAAACCATTTAAGACCAATTGTCTATACTTTAAAATGACAATAATAACAATACTCTACATACATAAACTACATATTAGAACTTACCACCTTAAAATCTTAAATCTATCTAAATAAATTTACACACACAATTACGTTTAAAAACCACTACGCATTTATATTTATTTTAATTCTTTTTGAGGAGGGAATGTAAAAAGAGAAAAGATCTGTTCTACGAATCCAACAATACTACAAGATGAAATATAAAAAGAACAACTTATTTAATCCCATAATAAATTCTATTCCCAAAAATATTCACATTTAAACAAGAATTAAATAAACAATGCTGTTTTACTTTCGTAAACAATATCCACTCAAAGTTATAATTTAACAAATTCATAAGACAGATTTTTTTTTTTTCTATTTTACTATTATTTTTATTGTAACAAATTCTGCTTTATTTTTAATCAGAAAAGAAATAGAATCTAAATGTGAATATCTATTTTCTAAATAACAGTTAAATTACAGAAAATATAATTTTAATCAGAAAAGAAACAAAAACAGAATATATTTATACATTTGTTTAACTAACAGTTAAATTAACATAATATATATTAATCAGAAATGAAACAGTATATATATATATATTCTTCTTAAATAATAGTGAAATTAATTAAATAATACTGCAATCAGAATAAATAAATTAATCTATATATATATAAATATATATCTACAAATATATATATATATATATCTACAAAATATATATATATATATATATATATATATCTACAAATATATATATATATATATAAATATATGCATATATATATACATATATATACATATATATATATACATATATATATATATGTATATATATATATATATATATATATATATATATATATATATACAAAATAGAAATCTGGAGATTTTTAATATGTAGAAATCACGTGTTAAGAATTGTATTCAAAACATTCCAAATTTAAATGGGAATTTAATCCCCAAAACAAATGCATAGAAGACCCCGCCGGCCGTGGGTAGTCTACGGACTGCACATGGTAGTCTGAAGGACTGCCGTGGATAGTCCAAACTGTCCATGGTACCGACAGTACCGACGACACCGATGGCAGTGTGGTGGGTACGGCCGAGGTCGTCCCCCACACAGCCTTTATAAATATATAAATATAAAATCAAAATTAAACTTCATGAATAGTGCGATGGAAAGAAATAACACAGGTTTTCAATAAATTCGAATTTCCATTCAAAGTTTCATTTGTTTAAATATATATATATATATATTTATATATATGTATATATATATATATATATCTAATATATATATATATATAAATATATGTATATATATACACAGAGGTTCAAATATTACAATAACAGGGAACAGAGAATTACTGTACACATGCAATTCACTGTGCATGTTTGAAATAAAAACAAAAATGTTTTATAAGGTATATATATATGAACCAGCAATTCGTGGAAAGGAAATTGTTCTCAAAAACAATAATAATTTTTTTTTTCAAACAAAATGAAATAACAGAATGTTGTTCATTTCCCATATTGCAATAAAAACCCCTTCTTTTTAAATAAACAACCACAACCCAGAAACCCCAGAAAATTCATTAATCAAATAACAATCCCCAATTCCCTACTAAAATTTCCTTTGATTAAAATGTAACCCCAATAGATTTTTTTCCTATCATTATCTAATTTTCAACCCTAAATACAAATTTCATTTACAAGCACCAATTCCTATTTTAACAGAAGATAAATAAATTAAAAGAAGGAACCTGGCATCCTTCGCTTGCAGAAAATTGAAGAAGCTTTGATCCTCTTGTTGTACTAATTCCTTTGCTGCAAATCTTCCAGCAACAGATCCAAATCTTCCTTCCTCTTCACCAATTTTCTCCAGAAAATAGGAAAAGAAACTAAGGGCAGAAAAATGATTGGAAATAAAATTTCTCCAGCATTCGAAAAACCATCCCTCCAACAAGGAAAAACCCTTATTAAATTCTATGCCCAGGAATCCTTTCAATTCCTCTTCCCGCGAATACCAAAAGTCACTTCTCCAAAAATGAAATTTAATTACATTCAAATCCACAAAAGATGGAGTTTTATATTTGTTTATTCTTCATATTCTCCAGTGAAAACCAAAAGTCACAACTCAAGAAATAAATCCAAATAATATTTAATCCCTTTAATTCCTTTTGTTTCCTTTTCAAGTATTTATATTTCATTTTCTTTTATCAAGCATTTTGATTAAACTAAATAAATTTAACTCCACAAAATGAACTTTTATTTGAATATATATCCATTATCTTCACAATACACTATTTGTTAATTACTTCCACATTAGAATAATTAAAATCAACCATTTGCAAGATTCTAAATAAGTATCCATTAAATTTCTTATTATAATAATTATCTTTTCAAGATTACTTGTTAATAACAATTTAAATCAATTTATCTAATAATATCACTTTTACTTTTAACGAATTAGTTTGATTGATCATTTGTTCTAAATCATTTGATTTGATTTAATTGATTATTATTTTAATTCCTAATTATATTTTAAATAACCTTGCAATTTCATTTATGATTTAATTAATTATTTAAACATGATTACTAACATATTATATTTTCCACACAATCAAATAACTCAATAACCAATGAAACACACACACACACAAGTCCAAAACAACCGACACGGAGGGGTATTACATCCTCCCCCCCTTAAAAATTGACTTACTCCTGGAAGTCGAGCTCAATCATAAACATGGTAACACAACAAATAGCAATGATCATAAGCACATCATCACCATAAATTAAAACATCGATTAAACATCATCAAGTAAACAACGAAAATTAAACAAACCAAAAAAATAAGGAAAGGATACCAAAACAAAAATGGTGGCAGGGTTGCAACTAGACCAATTTGGAAAACACAAGGACAGATGACGAACTAGGTTGGGGAAACTTTCTTGTCAATTCCTATTTTCCACATCAATCCCATTGGGTGTTTATGGTGCTCGTCCTGTCCTGACAATGCAGGTGGAATCGAGGCTTAGTTCCTGCAATCCTGCATGCAAGCAAACATTGTGCACAATACATATATATCACAAATACATCGTGAGAGGAAATCCCAGCATGGTAGGGCACTCGCGAGCGAGTGATACCACACTGTCCCTCCCACCAAACCACACATAAAAGTCAAAACAATTCTAGTAACTCGTAAAAAATTTTCTTCTAATTAGTTAGGAAATATTCGTATAAGGATACTAACCATAAACCTAATTCATCTACTATATCAAAATGAATTACTATGTAACCACCCCTCCATTGTCGGTAGGTGTTTTCCTATGTTATGCCTATGTTATGCTTCGTTCATGTTAACATGTGAATTAATGATGCTTTATGCTTTGATTATGTTAATAATGTTAGCTTTGTCAGTTAGTGATATTGTATTGGTGAAGGGGACGGGGTTGTATCACTCGCTTGCGAGTGCCCTACGATTCTGAGATTTCCTCTTCACGGTGTGTATGATCATATTATGTATATATGCACGTTCGACATGCTCTTGGTTGCAGGTTGGCAGGTACATGACATCGACTCCACCTGGTTTCCAGGTTTGAGCGTGTCCATTGATCAACGGAAATTAATTGGGAGATAGTAGCTAGGTTTTCCGAACCAAGTCGTCACCCTAGTCGTAGCATGTTGTTGGGTCGTCATTGGGGTCAGTTGTTTTATCTTGGGCAGTTCCCTTTGAGTGTTTATTTAATTTCAAGTTAAAGTTTATTTAATGTCTTGCGTAGTCTAATTAATGACTAAATGTGTTTAGTTGCAAGCTAAAAGTGATTAAATAGCTTTTGGAAATTATAAATAATGAATGTTTTCTCTTTTGGAGATGTTGGAAAATTAGTGTTTAGTTAATTAATTTAATTGAATTAATAAAATAATCTAATTTCGAATTAGACTTATTTTATTGATAATTTGAATTAATTGTGTGAATTAATTAAATTATCCCTTTTGAATTAAAAGTGTAAAAGATTTAATTCTTTTGTTGAATATAAAGTGCTAAAATAATTTTGAATTCAAATTGGAAATAGAAAATGGGTTAAAGTTATTAAAAATTCCAATATTTCTTATGCAAGACTTTGGGGGTAAAAAGGATATTTTCAGAAATAGTTGACTAATTGGTAAAAGATATTTGTGTTGAAATTGAAATAGGAATTTTGAAATTGAATTTAGTTTGATTTTGAAAGTGAATTTTCATTTTGGATTGGAATTTAATTTGAATGTGAATTTGAATTAGAATTAGAATTTGAATTTGAATTTGAAAAGTTTGGAAAAAGGATATATTTTATTTAGGGTTTTCTTTCAACCTCTCCATGGAATTCTTGGTTTTTTGGAATGTTTTGGTGGAGAGGCTTGGAGGAGGCAAAAATGGTGGAGTTGAAGGTTTGCTTGGAAATCTCCATGTGGAAGCTTGTAAACCTTGGAGAAAACATAAGGTTCTATACTTTCTCCTCTAATCTACTTGCTCATTTGGAATGAATGGAAAATATAGTTTAGATTCAATGGAAATTCTTGAAAAAACTCTTAAAGTTGCTAAATGGTAGATGGATTTGGAAATTGAAACCATGCAAGAATTTTATACCAAGTTATTGAAGGAAAACTCAATATTAGAAATAGGTTTTGAAAACCCATTCTCTTGTTTGAAATAAGTTCTATTTTCTTTTTGAATTGGATTTGGATTATTTTTGCAATTTGGGTTTGAAATCAATTTTGGGTATGTATAATTGTGAATACAAACATATATCTTAATATATGAAATACCCACAAATATATATGCCATATATTTGTTATTTGAGGAAATTTTTTAAAAATATATGTTTAACCCAGAAAATTTCTGGTAAATTCGTTTGAGAAAACGCAGGAAATTTTTTTAATTTATTATTAATTTTTTTTGTTTTTGGTGAGGTGGGAGGTCAAACCCCACCCTGACGCCACTTGCATGCCGTAGTGACGTGTCTTGTGAAGCGCCGCGAAACTCATACCCATGGTAAACGATCACTGATGCTTGGTACCACGGCCTGGGCACACAGCCCCCGCCGCCCAAAGGCAGCGACGCTGTGTGCAGGGCACACAGCCCCCCCGCCGCCATGGGAGGCGGTGGACTGTGTGCTATGCACAGAGCTCCGCTGCCCACGGGGGGCAGGGGAGCCGCGCGGTTAGGGCTTCGGCCCTTGTCCGCTTTTAAAAAAAACATTTCTTTTTTTAGTTAAAATTTAATTACTTTTATTTAAATTAATTTATTTTATATATATATTATTTATATTACATTTTATATATTATATATAATATTTTAATATTGTATATTATATAAAATATAATATTTTAATATATATTAGATTAAAATAATTTTTTTTATAAGTTCAATGTATGTTATGTGAATCATGAGGTTTTTGAAATATAAATTAATTGGAAAATATATGTATATGTTATTTGTTATAGTTTATTCAATGGGGGTTATATTTTAAGTTATTTAATTGATTCATTTGCAATACGATATTATTTTATTTGGCATCTTTTATTTGATGGGAGTTTAGACTTAAAGTGATATAATTTATTTAATTGCAAAGAAAATATCATTTTATTTGATATATTTAGATAATGTTAAATGTTTAACTGGAACTTTTAAACCATCATGTGATTATTATAATTATGGAAATTGATATTTCAGTATATTGTCGCAAATTTCAATTAAGTGTTCTAAGCCGTTATTTAAATGGAAATTAAAGGCATACCTTGTTTATTCTTCTAGATGACTAATTGTATAATTCGGTTACGGAACTGATAGTAAAGGATAGACTTATTAATTAACCTAAATGATTTATTAAACAAGTGATTTATCTTAGTATGTGATCATGAAACTTAGAGAGAACGGTTGATTTAAATTTTAACCAGATAAGGTGCATTATTATCATGTTTTGGTTATGAATATGGTCATGAGATTTAGGGTAAATGATTTGTTCTTTAAATATTTCAAGGTTGTGAAAAGAAATGGGATCAATTGATTGGATAGATGCAAGTTATGAAATCTATGTTTGAATGGATTTAAGAAATCCGAACATTAGCTTACCTATGTGTCCGAAGTGTTTTCAATGTTAATGGTTCGCCTTCGATGTTGTGGAATGAGAGTGAATGTTTTGTGAATCTTCCTGGTATGGGTTCATTTATTTGTATGGGTGGTTATTCGTGAGTTATTATGATTGTTGACTTTAAGTCGTATCTTGTTGATCATATAAGTCTTCCAACAGTGTTTTCTTGAGATGATGTTATGTCTCTTATGTGTTACTTTGGCTATCTTGGATTTTGTGTGAGTTAAGTTCAAGTGGTTACCTAGTTCGTTGAACGGGTTGTGTGACCTTGTGATTCATGGTTGAGTCGAGTTATCAGTTGTTGTGTGGGTTTCTTTATGTAGTCAACCTTGTGTTAGCCTTGGGTAGTGCACGTTTTGGTTTCGAGTTTTGTACTTCCGTAGTGATGTGTTAACTGTTGAGGTGTTTGGTTAATTGTGATAAATGTTAGTGCATTGTCTACCCTTGGCATGTGGTTGAGTTTTGTGTTGTCGATAGGGGAGTGGCTTTCAAATGAGCGTCGGGCCCAAAGTGGTTCTAGGATAACTCGTTTGAGAGTTAGTTAATTAAGTGAAAATTAAAATAACTTACTAGGGAGAGAGTAGCTTTGAACATTAATAAGATAATTTAGCCTCGCTCATTGGCTCAAGGGCTTGTACGAGACTTGAGATGAGTCGGGAAGGCCTGGAATGGCAAGATCGTTATCTTGTCTTCTCGAAAGATAATCGATTCCGCTCTGGTGGGCATATGGCGCCGGGTTCGTGAGAGGTTACCAGGATATCCCGAGAGGGGAGCCGGGACCTAGGAAGAACACCATTGGATAACCAATGCAGCCTTTGCGATGACACTCCTCCTATGACAGCAGTCGGTATGGTGTTGTACCGTGAGTTTATTTTGTACAGTGATGGTACTCGATTTTGTACTCTGGAAGCATTGTAACCATTGTGTTAAGTAATGTGGGTTTTGTTCTTGTTTCAGTTCAGTGTGCTTGCTTGTGTCTAGTGGTAGATGGTCTTGGGTAGGAATTCCTGGTTACTATCTCCTAGCACGGAGGGAGTGGGGCCTTTGGGTTCCACGTGGTCGGGTGGCGTGCATTTCTTTTCCGTTGGTTCTTCTTCATGTTCGTGAGTTCGTGATTTCCAGCTGGAGAGCTTGTGGGAATCAGTTGCTTCTCATGCCTTGTTCTTTTAGTTCTTATTGTATTTATTACCCCTCATTGTGATCGAGGTGGAATTTGTATTATGTAATCATGATTATTGGATTTACCTCATTCAGGGAATGAGTGATGTAACCTTATTGTTTAATGTTAAATTGGAATCTTGGGGTATTTAATATCCTTGTTGTAATTTTATCTTGAATGGAATGTATGTTGTTTCATTTCCTTAAGTGCTTAATGTTTCAGTTTATGTTATGTTATTTGTTGTTGGGTTTATAAGTAATCTTTGTCTCATGGCCTTAGGGGTTGTTGGCTATATGTATTCACCTTGCATGTTATTGTACTTAAACAAAAAAAAAATTGGTACGTTTAAGTAGTGAATTGCAACTTCGTCTAGGGTTGCGTGGCCCGGGCATTACAGGAGATGTCATTTGATATCTTAATAACCAATTAAGAATATGGTTGCCCTTATTTGAATTGTAGATCAATAAAAGGTTATCTGGTACATTGTCCTCCTTTATTTTATATAAAATAAACTTATATTATATATAAATAATGGATTAAGTGGAGAAAAGATACTTGAAAATGTTGACTCTTTTCTTTAGTCCATGTAATAGGAATGAGCATGGGGGATTTGAAAAAATTCTTGTCGTTCTTTATAATGTAAAGGTAAATAAGCACAATAGCATTGCTCTATAGGTAAGTAAGCTCTATGACAATTTAATGAGCAATGAATCTACCTAAGCATCAAGGAAGTTGTAAGATATTGAATGTTATAGGTCTATATGATAAAGATACATTTTTACATTATGAATCTATTAGATGTAGTCGATCACCTCTTGTAGTCTTGAAAGCAATGATATTATAGACTCAAGTGAAAACATTAAAATTTAACTAACCACTAGGAAACAAAGCATGTCTCACATTTATTACATTTAGACTTTATTGAAGAGAAAGTTGGCCTACAAAAATAATAAATCATTTAAACAATCGTGATTAGATTCCCAAATTGAAATACATGCATAAACCTAATTGTAACTCATCAATCAACTATCTGAAATTATTTTGAAAAAAAAATAAAAAAATCCTTAAAGATATTGAGTAAATTCTCTCGAAAAAATCCCAATTAGAATTGTGCTCTATGACACAACCTATAGTTTCATTTTTCCTTTCATTTTTATGTTTGATCACCAATATGAAGTGTACACATATGCCATCTACTTCATTTGACATGCATTCTCTACTTTATTGTGTATGGAGAAACTAACCAGGCTTGCAATCCAAATGAAGAAACAATCTCCTTGCTTAAATTGAATAGTCTATCGCTTCACGACTTTAACTATGGTATATAATTATTTCTTGTAGTTCTAATACTATTGTTCCATATCATTAAATGTTTCTAAGTGATACACTATGGTATGTCCATGTTGAATGAAAATTAGGTTATGCAAATACTCTACTGTTTTGGTCTCAAGTTCAAAATATAGGTTAATCTTCATCATGGTAACAACTTGAGTGAAAGACGTGGACCTTGAATTCTACAAGCACGAGTTGTTGTGAAGGCGTTGAAAGGAGTGTAGACTTGGTGTACATAATCATATTCAATGGCCAAGATATACATGAGAATCTTTGACAAAATTGTAATAGAAAATCCCTAGAGTTCTCTAAGAGTGAATGGATCTAACCAATCTTTTATTATGTTCTTCTCTAAGTCCCATAATCTTAGGTTGTCAATAACGCAACCTAGATATTATATATTTACAATGCCCAATAGTACACTTACCTAGGTTTTCCTACACTTTCGTTTGCATGATGCCATTACAACGTAAGTGACATGCTCAATTTGTTTGTTACATGTCTTGTTATAATGACATTGGATACAACACAAGGCATTACCGATAATTTATAAAATTCTTTGGTGTCAATAGCTAGTTTCCTAATGTGTTATTTCAAACTTGCTAATAACCTAACTTTAGGTTTTTTTATAAATTATGTTAGACCTTACAACTAGTCCAAAAGACCACCTAGGCATGGTGATGGATACCAATAGCTTAATATAATCTTATTCAACATGTTATAGTCTATGCAAAACCACCATGAACTATGTTTTGGGCTGCACAACTCAAAAAACCATGCTTAATATTCCTTTCATCTGGGAGATTCTTGACTGAATTTTTGAAAGGTATCTATGCACTATTGTAGTAAGATATCATGTTGTTGATGTTGTGCAAACTACATGTAAGAGTTGATGTAGAATGCTCTATATTATGCAAGATTTGACTAAAGATTGTAGCTACCCAAGATCTAGGAACTTCTATGAAAACACAAGAGAAATCAGCTATGAAAGAATAATATTATTCTATCAAAGAATGCAAATGATAGCTTACAATGGATTGATTGAGATTACAAATAGGCCAAGGTGAACATAGGATTGCATAAGATTATGACATAAAGAGTTAACTATCCTATTTGTACCCTAAGTAAACTTAAGCAACTAATGTGAATAGGACCTAGGTGATGAACTAACTAGGTAAAACACCCCTTTCACATCAACACTACATAATTGGTTTCATAGTAAGTTTATTTTGTAGCATTTGTTAGAGCTTCTAAAACCCTGATGGATTTTTCCTCTCCTCGGGTTTGGTCTGCCTCTTTGATAAACCCTTGTTCTCATAAGTGAGTAGGGTTTTGTTCATGAAAACTTGAAAATGTTATAAATTTTGGTTGACCTACTCGGTCGGTCAACAACCCCTTAAGTTATCTCTCAAGCCCTCCAACACATCTGTCTATCAGCCCCATTGGCCTGAAGAACCGATTACCATTTTCCCACCGTATCAAGTCTTTTCCTAAGGTCGAGTTTTAAATTTAACCCAGTGACTTAAGCATTAAGCCATTAACCCCAATGGTCACATCACCGTTAGTCTGTCCATTTAATGCTAACATTATGAAATGTGTAGATTTCAAGATTCAAAGATCAAGGAGAAGATCTAGACCATACCCTGCCAGCCCGCTAAAGCTAAGTGACAAGTTAAATGCAGCAAGGTCGTGAGAAGGCGTGGCGTGTTCCATGCAAAGTGTGGGGCCCACTCCCCACTACTACTCCCATGGCACAGCATGTTCAACGAGTAGTTGAGATCAATCGGGTGGAACGATCTTCACCGTTCCCCACTGGCTCGTTGAATGAAAGTGAACAATGGTTAAAACCAATGAGATCAGCATGATCTCGACACCTGTCCCCACTCGCTCGAACCATGGAGCCCACACACAGTGACGGTGTCATCTAACATGGATGAGAACGATTGGTTGAGAACAATTCAACGAAGCACCACTAAAAATTAAAGGAGGTCAAACAAAAGCTGACTATTTGATAATCCATCAAGGCAGAGGATCAATGGATAGCATTCAAAGTTGGCAAAATAACATGTGATATGATTTTTAATCTATGCAGCGAGGCTAGCATTAATGGCTAACATCCTACAAAGCAATTGAGTTGATCTCAATTCATGTGGAGGCACAAATAGCATGAAGGGTAGTCTACGGACTTCCATGCAACTGGGAATTAAACGATGCCAGTACATCTGCGAACAAGCTGCTAGTGTTACGCATGTGTGATAAAAATAAAGTGTGAACACCATTGCTTCACTTGATAAATACAACAGAGGTAGTTGCTATCTGTGTCATTATCA